>JAGTTH010005457.1:0-149676 GCA_022606485.1 Agraylea sexmaculata
CTCATGTTCAATAAAAATTATGGGATAGTAAACATAAATTTATATATAATAATATATAACCATAAATTGATTCCTTTTATTTTTTAACAATTGAAATCAAAGAAATATATAATTATTAGTAAATCATGGTTAATGACATTTCATTATGTATTGTTTAGCAAATGCTTTTCAGCATTGGGAAACTTTCAATCTCATCAAAAAATTCATTCAGGCATCAGAGATCAGGTATGCATTTAAATGATATTTTTTCCATAAAAAAAACTTATTAAGCTTATTTTTTGTCATTCTAGATATGTCCGGTGTGTAATAAAGGTTTTTTATCAGGTGGTGATCTGTCTCGTCACATGGTCACTCATACTGGAATAAAAAATCACCACTGTGAAGCTTGTGGAAAAAGTTTCTACAGAAATCGAGATTTGGCAAGTTATCTCATAAAGAAAGTAAATTTCAACTTTAAAAACTTTTTTTATTTTTAGATATCTCATAAATATAAAGTGCACAATCTCGAGAAATCAAATCCGTCAGTGGCTAATCAAATAACACATAACGACAGTATCGACACAAATATACGGAGAACAAATGGGACAATGTCATTGGCCACTCCGGCAGCTCGACGTCCCATTCAATCATACAGAGACGATCAATTAGTTAGTCATTCCTTAATAAATACTCAGATTCACCTTAATTTTCTATAAAACAAATTTCTTACTTCAAAGAAAGACTGAATATAATTTTTATTATAACTATTTATTTTTTATTCGTACGATTGATGTAATAAATATTTTACAGAAAGAGATTTAAACAAGTATATTTTCACTGTTGGAATTATTGCATTGTTCGGCAAAAACTTATCTTATGGGTACCCATTCCTCTAAGACATCTGCATATTTTTTACGAGCTGAAAAAAATATAGACGGAAGTTAATAAGGCGTAATTCGTCTCTATGACTAAAAAGCATTCACTCACGGGGTAGTTCAAAATCTTCCGGATGCAATTCAATATAATGTCTGTAGACTGCATCTCTCTCGGCTAAATATTCATCCCTCTTAATACCGACATAATGACACAGGGCACCACCGAAGGCAGCCCACATTATCGTATATTGAATGCCTATAATACGAATTATAATTAGAACAAGTCCATTAGATAAATTAAAGTCATGTAGTGTCGCTATCACCAGTGTCTGATCTACACAATGTTGACTCAACAGGAGATGGAAAAGAAAATAAAATGGTGGATGTGAACAGTATAAATGTTATGAATTATGATCCGATATAGACAGAAGGTAAGCGTGTACGATGAATATTCTGAGCAAAAACAATAGGAAGGAAAGGGAGAGAACCGCCGAGTTACATAATTAAGCCAGCCACATCAGGTGGTCAGATAGTCAGATAGCTACAGTCAGAAGGTCGGAAGGTCAGAAGGTAGTATTAATTAGTAATTAGTATTAGTATTACCAGACAGCAGAGGTCGCCTGAGCGGAGCGGGATATTGGAGCCGAGGCCGCAGACTCCGCCGATGAAGGTGCCGAGCGCTGCAGGCCACACCTTGTTGATCCACACTTGGTTGCGCGGCTCCTTGTTCTGCAGCAGCTCCAGGGCCGTGCGCCGAGGATTGTGGACTTCCATGTTGTTATTGCTGTTATTGCTGTTATTGCTGTTACTACTGATAATAACTACGACTTGTACAACACACCACTACTCTCTTCACTGCGCTGTGTTGCTAGGTGTTCCTTATTTACATTATTATTAATATTTCATACAATACTGCAGGCCGCGACTGCGATACTATTGACTAATGACTACTGACTGCGATACTATTGACTAATGACTACTGACTGCACTAAAACCTGTCTGTAAACATCACTGCACTCTACTATTTATGAATGTACTCTGATAACCACCTGCGCGCTTGCAACACTGACCGAGTACACGTGCGTCCACTGCTGACTGTCAACTTGACAAAATATAAACATGGTAAGATATCTTGGTTCTAATCTTCGTTCAACCTCAATATTTGTTAAATATGAGTAAACTGAATAGTAATTTAGCGATTATTGTTATACTTATGTAAAATAAGAAACGATAATTTTAAACTGAACGATTAATTATATCATAATTTAACAATTACATACTTTATGACCTCTGCCCTATGAGAATGTAACTTCGGTGAATATTTTAAGAACTGATTGTTTTATATTATTTTTTACAGGGGAAACAAAAGAAAACCAGGAAAATTGTTGAGAAACGATTTGCACAAATGAAAAAAATGATTAAACCTACAGATGAACGCATCAAACCAGACTTAAAAATGATATCAAAAAAGAAAAAACTACAAGATTTGAAGATAAAGCAGATCAGAGAAGTACCGCAAGCGAGTTCAGCTTTATTCTTTCAATACAACACCCAATTGGGACCTCCCTATCATATACTTATCGATACTAATTTCATAAATTTCTCCATTAAAAATAAGTTGGATATGATGCAAAATATGATGGACTGCCTGTATGCCAAATGTATTCCGTACATAACGGACTGTGTTCTGGGCGAATTGGAGAAACTCGGACGGAAGTACAGAGTGGCTTTAAAGATAATTAAAGACCCTAGGTTTGAAAGAATAAACTGTCTACATAAAGGGACATACGCTGACGACTGCATCGTTAATAGAGTGACTCAACACAAGTGTTATATTGTAGCTACCAATGACAAAGATCTCAAACGTAGGATAAGGAAAATACCGGGTGTACCTATTATGTATGTTTCACAACATAAATATACAATCGAGAGAATGCCGGATGCTTATGGTGCACCCAAAGGAGCTATATAATATTGTTTAAATTATTTTCTGTATCCATTTTATGTAATAAATATTATTTTTAATTACTAATATGAATATTTTATTTTAAACTTAACTTAAGTTTTTTTCCGTGACTCGAGGATCGAAATTTTCTATTGAAAAATATGTGTAGATAAGTAAAACATCGAAACAATGAAAATGATTCACGGTATTTTTTGTATGATACATGTATTTTTTGTATAAATTATCAATCTATGGGGGTGCAAGCGTCCTTCCCGTGGGCACCCAGGGATATATTAGTAAAAATATTTATTCGTACATATGTATTTATGACCACGTTTTCAAAGAAGAAGACAACGACATTTGAAATGTCAGTTGTGCTCTAGAAATTTCTGTCAAACGGTCGTAATAAGAATTAGTATATAAAACGTGTAAAGTAATTTATTTAAAAGAAAAAAAAACTAAAATAAAACCAAGCTATAATGGCTGGATCTACTCCAGTTAATCTACTGTGTTATAATAGAGGGTGTGGAGCTAAATATAACCCTCTCGATAATCCAAATGGTCATTTTTTATTTATTATAATCGCCATACAAGCAAATGTAACAAACATTAAATTTGTAAAAAGTCTTGTATTTCAATTGTTTAAAATCTCTCCATGAACTTTCTCTAACTAACTAACTAACTCTTGTTAGTAAGATATATGTTAAGCTTTCGCGAAAAATGCGATCTGTGGTTTTCCTGTATTTATTGTACTAAAAAGTAGACATGCATTTACTTTATTATGAAACATGATTTAATTTCAGATGCTTGTCGTCACCATCCCGGTGCCCCATTTTTTCACGATGCTTACAAAGGATGGAGTTGTTGTAATAAAAAATGTATAGATTTTACTGAATTTTTAAACATCAAAGGATGTAAACTTTCATCTCATTCAAATGTTGTGAGTTTAAAATTATATATCATATTATTTTACACATTTACATTATAGCTGGAAGTACGAATACTAGATAATTTATATTTTATTTATTTAATAATAATTTAGTTTTTTGTTAAATAAAAAAAATGTTTTCCCTTTATTAATGAATGTGGTAGTATATTTTTTTTGTATTTTAAAAAGGTATTTGAATCTCAAATCCCCATATTAAGATGTCCTCATGTAAAAATAATCTGTTATAAGAAGTCTACTGTTTTACACTTTCTTATCGTAGTTTGACCATACAACCCTTTTAATTATAATTAATTTTAATATTTTAGAAATTGCAAGAACTAGTGAAAACTCCCATTGATAATGAAATTGCAAATGAGGTCAAAGTAGTATCTCCGATGAAACCGTCTTCATTGAAACGTCCTCCTTTTGAAAGTGTAATGTCTCTAATAACTCCTGTTATTGCTCCTTCTGTAAAACAAAATTTTCATGAAATTAAACAGCACCAAGGAAATGATTCAAGGTATTTTTGAAATCTGAATTTTAATAAATATTCTAGACAGTTCTCAATATTAACAAATTTTATATAGTATCGCCATTAGCACCAGTTGTAAAAATGGTGGTTGTAAAGGTTCATATGAAGGTAGTCACAGTGAATCAGAACAATGTACTTATCATCCAGGCGTTCCAATATTTCATGAAGGTCTAAAATATTGGTCATGTTGTGAAAGACGTACAACAGATTTCACTACATTTCTAAATCAGCCTGGCTGTAAAGTAGGATTACATAAATGGAAAAAAGAAGTAGGTTTTTTTCATTGATATATTTTTTTATAAATATGTTTAGTGAAATTTTGATATACTGAATTTAAAGTGGAATTAAAACAATTTTGTCATATGAGATTCATTTAGATAAATATTAATTTCAAAGAAATGAAAAAAAAAAATTGGATATATGGAGGTTCGTTATATCAAAGTTCCACTGTATATGTATTTGCTTGCTTGCAAGAAAGGAATGGAGTTAAGGTAGGTGGTGTGAATGTTAGGATGTTAATGTATGTGGGGAGTACAGCAAAGAATGTTAAAACACATTGATTGAATATTGATCCTATGAATCTGATGGTGAATGCAAGTAAGGCGAAAGCTAATGATATTTGGAAGAGAGCCAAAAGACAGCGACACAGTACAAGATAATGTGTTAAAAAAATTATATATCAGGGAAGTTGAGATGCATGGAATGCCAAATTTTTGGCAAAGAATGCATGCACGAGATATGGTTTGGTCATGTTACAAGGGATTCTTATTCTGATTGTTATAATATTCATAAATATTTTTTTTATACTTTGGAGATACATATTTTAGGAAGATAACCCTAATATCGTGGATTGTCGTTGGGACTGGCATCAAACTGCTACTCATGTTGTGATATCAATTTATGCAAAATCTTACGATCCTTTGAAAAGTCTTATAAAGCTTAATCCCATTAGACTTCAATGTAATGTAGTATTTCCGAATGAAGGCATGGCTACATTTGATTTGGATATGGAGTTGAGAGGGGTAAGCTACACACGTTAAGTTTTACATATTTAAATTTATAATTATTATTTGATTCATTTTATTTCAGATTATTGATGTCAATGAAAGTGTTGTTCATATGTTTACACCTAAAATTGAAATTAAACTAAAAAAAGCTGAACCGGGTACATGGGCTAAAGTACATTGTCCCAGAGAAAACATTGCAAAAAATGAAACGGTGAAAGAAGACTCTGTTGAAAAAGTGAAAAATTTCAGTGAAGAAAAGGATATTGATCTTGATGACATTGAACCGATTAGTCAAATGCGCCAAGTGAATATAACTGAAGTAATTGATTGATTGTTTCTTCTAAAGATTAATAAAAGTTTTCAAAAATAATCAATTTGACTTTTATTAATTCTCTCTAAGGGTTGAGATCCGGCTAACACTAGTTGTCAACTGCCGGTGGCATTGCTGACATAACCAGCATTTGACTCGACTTTGGAGTCTAATGTAATTATAAACTGTTGTTGCAAAAGAAAAAAAAAACATAAAACTCATCGAACACTTTAACAAGACAGCTTGTGGATGCATCCAATAATATATCTTACTTACACCGAAATAAATACATAATTATGAAATGAAAGCACCTTGTCCTTTCTATTCTAGATATTTAGCAGCTCTTTATTAAGTACCACTTTACATAAGAAAAAACTTCTATTTATGTAGTAGCTACTCACCTATTTTTAATGAATTCTTATTAGACCGACATCTTTTTATCACAGTTAATTTTCTTCTATAATATTTTAGATGGGTGGATGCAATGAAAGAATTAAAAGCAATACATATTGTATTCTTTTATATAGAGAAATGACATTATTTTTATCATGTTTAAAATACATAATTACAATTGTGAACTATAATTATTACAGTTAAAATTCTTTACACATTAAATAACATCAAAATTATTATACATATAGATAGATAATAAAATAGTATGTAGTATTCGGAAATAAATCTTGTAGATTTATGTAGGTATTAGGTGGATATACATATTATATGTAAACTACACATGTACATGTATATCTACCTATTTATTGGAATTGTTTTATCTGTTTGAATATTATATAATAACATTTTCCGTAAACTACAGTAAAATAAATAAATTGAGACATAAAATAAACTAAGCATTAATGAAGGTATTGAAGAACACCACTGTAGATTTAGATTAGGCTATTTTTTTTTACATAAATTAACAAAAAAATCATGGCTGTCCTGCATATTTCTCCATGTGATACATATCCTGCAATAGTCGAGATATAGGAATGTCTCCTATCGTTTCTCTAAAGAAGAGGTGTTCTACAGTTGGAGGTCGAACTGCTCTAAGAGATGGCAGTAGTAATAAAAGTCTTCCAAATCGTGTAGGTTGTCTCGGATATCTTTGTCGAACATAATCAGCTAAAATGCATTGTGCTTGATCTTGGAGCATTTCAACAGGTTGTACATCACACAGTCCAGCTGTTTCTATAAAATGACATTTATAATAATTACATTCTCAACATTATTGGTTGCGACTAGAGATGTGCCAAAGTCAAACGAATATTGTAGTATGATACTCATCTCTTTTTTGTACGCCGCGTCGCTCTATCCTCGATTAATCATAATAACGTCGAATTTCGTCATATGAGTGCATAAATAAAAAATAGAGTAGAATACTATAATAATCGTTTTACCTTGGCACATCTCTAGTAACAACTCTTACGACTTAGTCGGTGATGTTAAAAAACGGAATTATGAAATTTGCAAATACATTGTAGAAATTGAGGGGATATACCACCCCGTTCTTTTCCAGTCGTTTACCACCTTTGAATAGCTCTCGCTTATTCTGGATCGATTATTAGGTTAGAACGGGGGTTCTACAAATTATGTTTAGGTAGTTAATGACCCCCTTTTAAATATTATTTGCGTACCCTCTCAGAATTTCCACCAGAATCACGATTGAATCGGAAAATATATGGCAAGTATGCTTTTTATATTTATTAAATTAAATAAATCTTTTCGTTAAATATGTAGTTGACAAGGCATTTTGTATCCAACCCAGATCTAGTCGTAAGGCCAATGAAACCCCATCTCGACCCCAATATGAGGTCATGTAATGATTTTACGTAGAAATTAGAAGAATTAATGTGTGCGAAATAAGAATTTAAATAATCATACGACTAAATTGTTAATTATGTTTTTTGTAATGATTAATAAGATGTAATTACCTGGGGTGAATAGGACTACGGCTTTCATACAACCACACTCACTTCCATCGGGAGATATTTGACGAAACCTGCATAGTATTTCCTGTTAAACATCAGTCAAATGCATCATATTATATTTATACATATATTGTGAAAGCAAATGTTATAAATAACACTACCCTTGACATCATATGGCATTAGTAGATAGCTATAATATGTTTACAATATTAAAAACAATCACCTTACAGGGTGGGGAAGCAAAACTTTCAACATATGGTCCTGAAAATCATGTCGGCCTCCATTGTCGATATACTCGACAGTGGCTCTCAAACTCATTTAGGAGATGGCTTTTTTTACACTTGTTTTTCATCGTTCTTAAGTACTTATTGCTGTGTGGTGGCCTGGGAAACCATCACTACTATATTCTCCCGTAAAGGCCAAGGTGGCCTGGCCAACCCCTTATAAAGGGACTCCCGCCACTAGGGAAGGCGTCACGATATTTTCATCGCTCACCTTGATTAGGTATACCTACCGAATTCGGGCGATTCTTATTAGGTTAGGTACCTACTTATTCCAGCATAGCAATAAAGCACCCTCAAATACTTTTGATGAGTGCAAAGGCTTTTGATGATGTTCTTGACGTTTTAAAGGTCAATATTCGAAAAAAAAGGGCTAACATACGGTACGACATACTGGAGAAAAACCCCCAAATTTAGTGCATATCTAATTTTAAAATATAAATATGTCGGCAGCAGGTACATAATATATAGTAGGCATCTATTAGTCATGAAAATCGAGGTCTGAGAGTATTTAGATAAAATGATTCACCTACCTGTATAGTTTTGATTTCCATGTCGGTAATTGGATCTCTGGGTAATTTATCTCTGGCTTGAGGGCAAGCAAGCAGAGCTCCCAGTTCCCAAGGTACAGACCATTGAGCTAAATGTAATAAAAACAATTCTTTCCAAGATTCCTGAAGGAGAAGTGTTTGGTCTCTGCGCGAAAGTGTTTGGAAAGGTGCTAAACATCTCACCCAGCGAACTGCCATAAATAACAAGCGGGCTGTGGTTTCCTAAAACAATCAATAAATTGTTGGCTTTACAAAATAAATAAGCATTAATATAATGTTTGACTTGATGTATCTTTTAAAACAGATTTGATCATTTAAATTGCAATATGATATTTGTTGTAGCTATATTCGTAGGTATACTGAGTATGTTTAATGTAAATAAGTTCATAATGTTATAATTACATCCACACACTACAATTCACTTGTATTCGTATAGTAAATGTATCTAAATAAAAACTGGCATAATATATAATTTAAATCCATTTTAAGGTTCTTTATATGTATATCTTAGCTGTAAGTATATGTTACTTATTATATAATATTTTTAAATCAGCAGAATCGATTAGAATCTACTATGATACTACCTACAGCTACAGAATTGAAAGTTATTACCGAAATCGAAATAGATTAATTACGTAAGCTCTTTTTGTCTTTCAAATGACACAATATGAATAAAAGCCATGAGAGTAAAAGTGTAATTTTCACGCATTGAAGTTTCCAACCCGAAGAGGGTGTGTGCGAAAGCCAATGAGAGAGCGTGTCCTTGTCAGCAAGTCAAGGCGGCAGGCGGGGATATCAAGTAGCGTCGCGCCATTTTATAGGATATAAGTCAAGTAGCACGCCTACCAATCACAAGCATGCTAATACACGCCCATCACACTTGTACTCATTCATTATAATAGGTAATTGACGATGACAAGAACCTGCAATATTTCCCATGTCGGCGCCAGTGAGAGCGGAGGCAGTGGCGGCATGGGCGCTCTCAGGGCGGGAGACTCTCCTTGTAGCTGCAGCTGGCGGGCGCTCCACATCAGTTCCTGAGAATAACCGGAATCAAGCTATGCAATATACACAATACATTATATAAGCATGGCTATAGTAGTAGCGTAGTAGCACAGCAGCGGTTAACTCTCTTACCTGGCATTTCTCAGCCGACATCAAGATGTGCAGGAGAGCGGGAGGAGGCGCCAGGCCGGCGGGTGCCTGGAAGTATGGCGGAGGCGGGTCCAGAGGAGCAGGAGCTGCTAAAGGACTACACGGAGGAGCCACTGTCGATGTCAGCGGCTTCGAGAATACCGACCCTGGAGATTGTTGCAGTTGAAACTTAGTCGGTGATAACTTCAGAGGTTCCTTGGACATCGGTTGGTGCGATATTAAACCGCCAGGATGTAGTTTCGGTTTGCGAGGGCCCCGCTCGTGTTGGACTGCTGTTGGTATGTTAACATTGCTATGTTAATTATCTATATTTTATCATTTTAAGTCACTATTTATTTTACAAATATATGTACCTACGTATTTTCATACAATAAAAGGGAAATTCACTTTTCTTTACAACATTGTGAGGCATAAGAAGTGATAAAATAATACCTACATCTAAATATCTTTTACTTAGAGTCTTTCTTGAAACTATTGGATTCAATAATAATTTAACGAATGCTCATTTATCATCATTAAATACCAGCACACAAAAGAAACAGACATACAAACATTATATAAAAAATATGTTTTCCACTTGTACTTTCAAACAAGCCGAAGTTCTTTCCGTGAATATTAAAATATGCAGATTAATTCTGGGTTAATCACTGCGTGTTTTTTACAATAATGCATAGGGATAAGGTTAAGATTTGTTAATGGGATTGATGAAGTGTATATACCTGTTATATATTGTCTATATGTGACTATGGTCATATCGACATATATAAATCATCTAATATATGAGTATTTAAAAATATATATTTTTTTATTAATATTATCTTAATGTATGTATAATTTTTATTGTTTCGTATCGGTCATAAATTTAGTGGTTATGTTTTAATTTTCTGACTACCTAAATTATCATCGTATAGTTTTAACCGCTTTATTTGAAATTAGTTTGATCAGATATATTTGTTTGTGATTACATGTAAGACAATTGATTAATAATGAATATTATGGTGATCATTGATGTGCTGAAATCGGCTTAGAAGGGGGCAGGACTCACAACTCACAACACGTGTACTCTATTCACACGTGCCCCATATAAACAACATTCGCCACGTGCTCTATTACTTTAGGGTCACTACTCTTATTATTTTATAAATATACTATTTTAACGGCTATTAACAAATTATGTAACATCTACAAATCTAACTGATATCACTATTATGAATTAGAAAGACACTTAGTCACATAATGAAAATACAATTAATTTGAGGGCTGGTTAGATTAGTGCAGGCTACTCACCTGTGTGCTTGTAACTTGTAACCATAGATATAAACATAAGATATCGCATTAGTGGTTAAATGCATGGTTTGTTCAAGTGGCCAAAACCATGAGTTACCTGGCAAACATTATAGTGTAAACATCTCTCTTCATATCTTCAGTTATATTTCACAGTAAAATGGGTAAATGCATTGTTACTACATGTCATATGGACTCAAACATACACACATATACATCTAGGCTCAGGTTTTACCAAAGACTACTTCTTTAACATGTTTCAAATATTATTGCGTTTTAATCGCCTAAATATTGTCACGACCACTCCAGTGGCCACTAGGAAACGTGTTGAGTGTGGGAGACATACTTATGCCTTTATTGAATAGGAGAGAAGAGTGCAACAATACACGGACTACACGACTTCATTATATGCAATGCGATATATAATGTTTATATCTATGCTTGTAACTGTTAGTACGAGCAATTAGTTAGTTAGGCGAGTTACTGTCCACTGGCAGGCGAGTAACTCATACTGTGTAGCAACCGAATTAGAATACAGTTTCCAATTTCAAGCAATAATTAATAAATAAATATTTTAGATTTAATCTAAAAAAAACAATGATTGCGTCAACTCATATTTTTTTCAAATAACTAGATACATAGATTTAAAACAGGTAAGGTATACACAAAAATAAAAAAAGCCTTACATATAAAAACAAATTTTACATCTGTAGTATGTTAGTTAAAATAGGTTAAAAAATTTTTTCATCAATAACTAGTTTCAGTTATAAGAATATTATTAGGTAACTATCTAGCTATATTTTGGAAATATTGTACTCAAAATAAAATACGCGATTAGCACACAAAACTTGCGGTAAATGTCAAAAAAGCGCGTGCATCAGTCACAATCTATATAGGTATGTCAATAATGATGATTTTTTACCATGATACCTACATAAGTAATAATCATTGATAAGTATACTAATTATAAAAATGTGATCGAGTTATTTAAATGAGTGCGATAGTATCGAAGTTAAGGTCGGGGCCACCCTCGCTGTTACAATCCCCTATCAGATGGCCAATTTCAAATAGTTGATCCTTAGTAACATTTCAGCTTAACGCTCTTTATATCTGCATTACTAAAACATTCTAGGATAAATACGAGTGACGTCATGTGTAACCAACATCTGACAACTTTCCCAACAATCATAAGGACGACATGTACACACCCACTTGTCTTTTATATCAAATAATAACTACATACATATATACACGATTAAATAAGCTACGTCTTTAATATAACTTTCACACCTTCACTACATTTATAATCAAATTGTACACGTACTTTTAAATATATGTATGTTCAATTGTGTAACAGCCGTTGTTTCTCACACACTCTACAAATAATTAACTGATCCCTTTAGGTCACTACTTTTTCTCCCCTTTTGTATTTATTATTTTCAATCTACCCAGTCTATTTTAACATCACTAGAGTATCGAATTATATTTACTAAATAATAAATCATCGATGTCGTTGATAAAATATGACTGACTTTAGTCAGTCATATTTTACAGTTTACAGTAGACAATAGAAAAAATAAATAAAAAGCAGAAATTTGACTCCAGAATAGATGCATCTCAAGGGGATATTGTGGGGCGGTGGTCGTAATCCAAAAATTATTTTTATTAATTCAATTAAGACGATTCTTCTTTCAAGATCACACGGCCAATGGAAAAAAGAAAACATTGTACACGGAATTAATTAGGCTTTTGTGAAATATTAGAAGCTTTGCAATGATTATAATTTAGATATTGTATATTGTTAGTAAAGTAGTTTTACAATTTCAATAATTTCAGTGGGTTGTCTTGATCCCACACAGACCTAAAGAAATATCCATTATTTTGTGAAGAATTCATTCCGACGGCTTTATAATCTTGTGAGGATTCAATGGATGGTTGACAACCTAGCTTCTCAAGATCATATTCCGGCCTATGCATATGCCCTTTGACTTGGAGTTGGTACAATATGTATGTATCTAACTATATTTGCTGATTATATACCTATATTTTGTTGAATATATAACTATATCAATATCATTGTGATAAATAAAAAAAGACATTAAGCAAAATACATATGTAATATAATAAATTGGCTGTATTTTTAAAATATATCAAGCATACCGTCGGCTTTTTTTGTCGACTGCGTTACTCCGAAATGGTTGATTTATGTTAAAAAATCTTATAATATATACCTAAGGTAAACAAAAATTAATTACGATTTAAAAAAAGTGTATTTATAATATACAGTGTGCATCTTTCACCTCGAATCAGTTATTTGTCTTACGTGTAAAATTTGGCAAAATGGACTTGCGCTGTATTCAAAGAAAGCCGAAGATATGTAATTTCATTGAATCAATTTTGAAAAAAGCGGATCCACAACATTTGTTCTTTAGCCCTGACACAGCGAATATTAAAGTTGACTCAATTCCGAGATGAATCGTTATATATTTTGGCGTAGATTGGTTAGGAAATGTGTTGAAAATAAGTGAGCAAAAGCCTTGCGAAGGTGTTTGGATGTCCACGAGGTGATATTGTGCCTTCATGCTTTAGTGCTCACTGTATAACATTATGATGTATGATGGTGAAGGTCTGCCTCCACAACCTTAATCCTGTTTCACCCCCTTTCCATTGATTTCCTAGCGCTGCTCTACTACTATAAGATACACTCTCATATCACAGTTAAAAACAACACTAGAATCATTTCATAGCTTATTGGTAGGAGGTAAAAAGCTTAACAAAGTCGAGGCTTGTAGCAGACGAAGTAATAAAATTGCGCTCGATTAAGTGAGGGGGTCATCCGATAAATTCGGGTTGTGTTCGCGTGAGCGTTGAATTTCACCACAGACTTTGTACAGAGCACCGGGATTATTGGGTCATTAATCACACTCCACCATTCTCATGCTCCTCGGCTCCTCGGCTCCTCGGCTCCTCGGCTCCTCTACTCCTCGGCTCCTCTCTTCTATATCCTCATTCCTCATACCACACCTCGTTTTGAATGCCACCACCGCCGCCTTTGCGACTACTATCTAGCTTTCATATTTGCTGTGCCATGATTTCATCAACTTATTACCTACTATCTATTTCTTTGCCACTTCATTAAAAGAAACATATACTACTGATTAAGTATTACATATGTATCTCCATTCATCCCTTGCGGGGTAATCGAATAAATGGAGGAATGGGAAGGAAGGCGGCCGAGGAGGAGCTAACAATTTACCTTCTCTTCACAAAACATTCTGTGCTATTAATTCGGCCAGTAAGCTTACGACAGGAATGTTCAAAAGACGCCAGTCAAGCAGGTTTGCTTGCTGAAAGGTACAACTCACTACCACAACAAACCTTTACAATTTTATTTTCTTTTTGATCTCGAAATCTCCCCCACCCCCCCAAACGATTTATATATAAGTTTTAAATTATATAAATGCATATTTAATACAACGTACAAACGTATAATATAATAATATTACCTATTCCATAAAAAGAAAATTGTTATAAAAGGGAAACAAAGTTTGACATTTTGGGCAAAGGTAAATGACAGCAAAGCCGCTGAAAAGGGGATTTTGTCGGGTAGACATTTCATGGTAGGCTTGTCGTATAAAGAGGTGATTTGGAAAGGTTGTTATAAACACACACACACACACACACACACGTATAGGTGAGTGGTAAGATCCCAAATATGAAAGAGTTATTTATAAAATAATTATAAATTAGTATAGGAATAAATATAAATGATTGTTGATATTAATGTTTGGTTAATAAGTGTGCGTGTAGGAACCAGAGAAAGGCTTTCGAAGCGAGAAGTGAGGAAGATGTACCCAGAAGTGAAATAGTCCTCCCGGTGAGCATATCATCATTAGTGAGGGTGGGAACCAGGTGATGGTGTTCCCACAGTAGTAACCACCCTCTAAATAATGGGGGCGAAGCTACCACCGCACCATCACCCCAAAGAGGGTTGCCATAGCGTGCAAAGATCATATAAATATCTTTATACATATGCTTTATATGAGTGTTCCATAACACAGGTGTCCACACAACCTACATTATAACCACCACTACTGCAAATTGTTATTTCTCGTGACCACATTACTGCATCATCATACTAAGAAGCCACGCTCCCAAAAAATAATCATTATTCACATTGAACACTGTTACATAGGCTGGACAAATATATATCTACATATGATTTAAATGAAGTAAAATATCGAGTGCGTCAATATATTTTTTATCAATAGATGTGATGAAATACAATCATAACATATTGGCGTGGTCATTTAATCCCTGAAACGCGTGTTATTTGGCTGACTGAAAAATCGAACGGTCAATTTCATGGCAGTTATTCAAATCCAATTGAATTTTCCATTGTGTGATAAAAATAATTTTTGGTTTATCACATGATGAATTATTATTATAAGAATGTGTACCTGGTGTATTAATTCACGGTCAGATAGTTGAAAGCAATGTTTGTAATAATAATAATAAGTATAGTGAGTCGTTTTGGTAATAAAGAGTGGACTAGGTCCTTAAAAATGGAACTTATGAATAAATGAATCGTGAGGATTGGAAGATGAGAGGGAGAATGTGCCGTGGGCTTAAGAGCAAATCGTTGTTTCTCCCCATCCCCAACTTTATATTTTTCACTCTTTTCAACAGAAACGTCAAATGAGTCGTTATCTTTCTCCAGTAATGAAACCCGTACCATTCAAACATTTCGCAGTTGAATCGATATTATTTGATATAAGCATTGAAAAGGCAGCGACTACAGATTATTGTTAAACTGTAAGTGGTACGCTTAAACTTGAGATACTCTTAAAAAGTTGAAACGGCTTCAAATAAGCTGTATGAAGAAGATAGATGTACAATTGGCGACAAAATTAATTTTACAAGCCCTTTCCGGAGCTCCGCGGTGCTTGATGAAAGGGTGGCAACATAAAAAGATAATTGAAAAGTTTAATTTTGCTTGTTGTCAGGCAAAAAACAAATAGGGGCTGACATCAGATTGGATGTTTCAAACACTGTTTCATTCATGTGCTACACAACGATTACAAACACATCAATATTCTATACAATTATTATTTTTTTATAATAAAATCACATATATCGCAAATCATTTTATTATTAGTGAAATATAATATTGTGACCGGTATAATAATATGGTTGAATAAATATTTTTAATTAAATAAAACACATTCATTTTGAAGTCCACTGTAGTCTTTGCTTTAAGCGAAGAGGAAAAACGGTTCGTTCGTTTGACGTGAAGTTTTCGCTCAATTTAACAAACTGAATTTGAAAGAACTTTGTCAAAAACTTTTTGATATCGTTTTCACGTTTCGCTTCGGGCCAAAGTCCTTTGAATTTGACTAGGAGGAGAAATATGTACATCTAAACGAATTTGTAAAATTCTTATTCTAAATTATCATGTAAATCACGTAACAAATTATTTTTCATACATATTAATTTAATATAAACGCAAAGCTTCGATTCGAGAAGCAAAAAGTCGATATCGCGTTCAAAATTACTGGACTATTGTTTGCACATCGTTACTGGAGAGGGTATACCTACTTGTACCCTATTCATCTATATCCTGCTTTTTCATCTTTGACTAGCACGCTCCAGTCAACTTACCAAAATTTAATTTCTCATCTCAAGTAAATATTTGTTATACCCATAACGATCGATTTTGCGTGCCTTTCAAAATTTCTTTATTCTCCAATTAAGTATATGTATATGTTTTATAGGTAGGTATACCCACTACTGCAGCCGGAGGATACCTAGATATTCCAATACAAATATTCTACATAAATGAAACAAGAGTTTGAAGATTTTTATTAAATTTTTCACGATTATTTCAATATGGAGTAAATTTTTTTGTATTTTTGCGGAATTAAATCTTTTAAGGCGTATAAATCAATGGTTCATGCTCAATATAATTGATTCATTTTGCTATGATTATGGTTTATGTATTCTAAAAATATATAATATATTATAATTGAAATTATGCTGCTCAATAGTATGCAAGATAGTATAATTAATAACGAAATGAAGGTTCTCTTTTATGGTAAAAAATATGCACTGGGAAAATAAATTACTTGTTTAAGTAGAAAATGTAGTAATACTATTATCAACTTGATGGAATATCACCTAATACATTGCCTAAATTCTTCAGATTAAAAATGGCTGTACTGCTACTAAATTCAATAACTTGTATTGAAAGTGAAGTGAAAGCGTTGATCTCGATTTGTCGAAAGTGAGTCAAGTAGGGGATTTGACGCGATTGAACTGAGGAAGCAATTTAAAACCGCAAAGTCTTGGTGTGCAAAGTATGGCTGATGGAAGGAGGATCACAAGTTCTGGCACCGCGACGCCCCATCCTCTCTAACTTCTACTCTTGCCACTCTCTCAACAACTACAGGCATTATCAACCATACATATATTATATGTATGCTCACACTACGGGTTACTTATTCGGCATTGATAGAAAATGGACATTTGTCAGCGAGTCTGAATGTTTTCCAGCTGAGCAAAATATTGCTTTTATAATGGATTCTTAGTTGACAATGGAAGATACCTTGGAAAATGTTCACCCCATTGTTGCTTCCGCAGCCGTCGCCGATATAACATGTTTCAGCTCCATTTATAACAAACAAATACCCACATCACTATTTATTATATTACATTCACCTACCTGTGCACTATGTTTTAAACTATCCAGACATTTTATTTCAAACATTTGCGTATGAAATAGATAAGTTTCAAATAGTGAAAAATGTTGTTATCTAACCTAGTTTTAAGAGAAATAATCCCTGGTTGGTTACTTTAGTTAAAAAAAAAACTAAATACCGCGACGCTTTCCCTATTGACGGGAGTCCTTTTGTAAGGGCCTTTAAAGTTGGCCTGGCCACCGTGGCCTTTACGTTAGTATATTATAGTAGAGGTGGTTTCCCAGACCACCACACAGCAATGAGTAGATCTAGTAGATCTACCAAGTGACTCGAACCAGGAATCTTCACTTACGAATCCGTTACACTAACCACTAGACCACAGGGCGGCTCAGTCACTTTAGCCAAAAGAAAAATTTAAAAATCGACTTCATTTGTATTATGTATTTTGAATTGGATAGTAAGAATATAATTATATCAAATGAATATCGCTTTATGAAAATTTACCAATATATTTATTTACGATGATTTAAATAAATTACAAAAGCTGGTTTGTTAGTTTGGGTTGTCCTATATTGCATAGTGGTAATGGTTAAAATTTTTATGGAAGTAGTTAATCATTTGTATATGATAATGACAGAATATTGTGCTTGTAAGCCCCCTGGTATTATTAAAAATAATTATAACAGAGATTGGTTAGGGCATGAATGATGCATGACGTGTAGGCGGAGGATGTGACCCCAGGACCCTCGGTCTGATAGGATATTGAGTGTAGCAAGGCAAAACATATGCATGCGATTACCTGCTTTGCACACGTGTGTCATGACATATCACTTTGATTTACACCTAGCATTAATAACATCACGAATAAATTATATACGCACCGTCCTTGTTCATGTTGGCCTGGAAACACTTGGCCAGGCGACAAGCTCTGCATTGATTACGGTGAGTTTTGTCCACGGGACACCTTCCTTTTAAATCTCCACCTGCTTTGCAAGTATACACTCGGTTTCGATGGATGGACCGCTTGAAGAAACCCGAACAACCTGATGACAACACCATGAATGAGCACAGTAATGATAATAACGCAATCAGCATAACACGCACTGACCGTCGCAACTGTAAATCCCGTAGTGTTTTCCAGAGCTTCGGTCGCCGCACACGTTACAAGGAATATCCAACAGTCTGTCACCTGCAAAATATTATATACACATTACATTGATTTGATACTAGTGAAATAGCAGATTGATGTTGAAGTGTTTGTGTAAAGGGCGGCCGTTGGCATATCGTCCTGTCTGAAAAGCAAACATTGTGATGTTAAGGATTATCCTATACAAAGGATCCTTTGTTTGACCATCTTTCCTGGGATACGTCTTTGCCGATTTCAGTATTTTGCATATGAAAACCTTTGTTATACAACATATATTCCACAATAGATTCTACCATTTGCTTACCGTTCCATATATTTTTATTATTTATATCTCAAAAAATAATCTTACTATTGTCATGTTTCTGTATATTTTATTAATACAGTTCTTTGTAATAAAGAAAAATATTGAAATAATGCTTAGTCCAATAAATATTTTATGCTCAAATTAATTTGTGTATTTGAGAGTCAAACATGTTTTTAAATCTACCATAAAGGTATAAAATTTACACATTTTATATTTTAAGAGGGGTTTATTTGAACAACGTGTTAATTGTCTGTCGGTGATCTTAACTATTACTAGTTAAACAGGTCACCGACTTAATAATCAGTATTTACCTTACAATACAGCAAATCAGAGTAAACCTGGATCAAGACCATCGATCGGGATTTTATTAATATTATTCCCCATCTCTTAATCATAATAACCGATGAAATTAAAAATATTTTGACTTGGGTGGGCTTTGAAGCCACGACTACAGTATTTGTAGCCACGCTTCAAATAGACTTTCATTATTAGGTACTAAGGATTGATAACAGTATTAATTTTTAAAAACCTAATTTGGATATTAAAATAATTATATTGCATTCTGATACTTTAGAGATCAGGTACAAAAAATTCCAAAATTATTAAAAAATTTAACTCTGTACCTTTGAAATATTCATTTACACGAGGTATAGAATAACTTTTGTTATGGAAGGTGCCAATAATAATTTCCTTGATTTCAAAATGGTGATGTAAATAGTATAAATTGAAGCATAAATAATGCTAGACTAAGATGTTGGTTGGGTTTCTTGCCTTGTCCCTTGTTATAGACGAGTGAACGTTGGCCACTTGCCACTTGTGCTACTTGTTACTTGCTATTTGCTACTCACAATATACAACATCTGTGAAGGGGGATCATTGTGGTTGCCAGGGGTGTTAATATTCATTAAAAATAATATAATTAAATGACATATCTAATAAGTAGTCTAGAAATAGGTAGTGCTATTCACCTGTTATTGTAAAATGAATTTAAAAATGTATAGCCAAATAATATGGACAACCCTGTGCTGTGAGTATATAAGAGTAAGGGTGTCGATTATAACACTTTGTCGACCCTCAAGACTTGTATCATTTCACCAGGGGCGCTGTTCTCTTGTGATGTTTGTTTACACAAATCTTCTCCATTCTTACTCTATTTATTTTTGACCAGTAGTTCTGACTGGATCACAATATAATTCACAATTTAAAAAAAACACCTACTAACAAATGCAAATAAAATGTCCCTAAGTAATAAATTTTACCCATTTCAGTACGATTTTGATTGGTTTTGATTTGGTTTCTTCTAATCATAATATACGAATAATTTAATAATTTGAAAAATCCTCGCATTGATATGTATATTTAAAAGGATTGTATGGTATTATGTAAAGGGATTGCAGGGTGGAAAGAAAAACATCCCTTACTTTTGTAAGTGAGTGGCAAAAACCGTTTATTTTTTTCTGGCGTTAAGAATTAGCCGGATTACGTCAATCAGACTAATTTCCTCTACGTTTTTTCCACAACACAAAATAAATACAATGACGAATCAAGCTGTCTTTTAATAATCCTTTATATAAGCGAAATTTATGATGGTTCAATCAGGTAGTTTATTGCGCTATTATTATTCGATTTAATATCTGATGTAATAAATATGTAGGTGTGAATTTTCTTTAAAAAATACGCTGTTTAAGTGAATTTTCCAAGTAACTTAATACCTTATGTAAAAATGCTTGAAGTTTGTACATATATTTTTGTATGTCTATTTTTAAATATTTTGTTTTGCAGTATTGTTTTCAAAGTACTATTAAATTCCGAAAAAGTGATGAATTTAGAAGAAATTTTTCACTTATTACCTATCCTTATTTATTATTAAAATTATTATTGTCATATATGTATGTATATTACTTTTTGTTTTATTTTTTTTAAACCATTGGCTATAAGGATACGGTGGTTGTAATATATGTATGTAAGTGAGTAAATAAATAAATATACTGCTGTCCACTAATTAATTAAGCATGGTGTTTAAGGTGAGATTTATTTTATGTGAATTTGTTAAAAAATGTATCTCTGTTTTGACCTGGGGTTGTTTAAATTATTTGCACTGTTACTTAAAACATCATAAAGTATAACACTGAGTTCTAATTTCTGTACCGAAATATAATTATATTTAATGGTGTTTATTTATACTATTTTTAGTGGTGATTTAGATTTAAAATACCTGTACCCATTCTTCTGAGAGGAGCAGATCGTTGCTTATCCCACAAATGAGTTAACTCAGGATTAGAATTTTCTTCTTGCTGAATGAACATAAAAATGAACAATTGGTGTTTAATTAGGGTAGATTTGAATGACTTTTATTGAGATTAGAAGGGGAGGTGAAGTGACTTACCATATTATGCAAGTGCTGGGTGTTATGATTAGTGGTGTTAGATGATAATGAGATGGGATGCTGTGTGATCTGTGGCTATCAGTGAACTGCGATGCCGACTCCCTTATCTGAGTGATTCCTCCCCGTCAGTTAGGAGCGACAGAGACGCAGCATCATGAAGCCGCCGTGTCAGACAGAGACACAGCATCGGCCTACACGCTGCGGAGTCTGCATGCCATTTTGTCACGGTGTCTTCCCCACCTTCTACATCAAAACATCTCCCGCCCCTTGTCTTGTCATCTTATAGTCATCCAACTATTCCACTAACCACTCAAAACATCAATACTAATTAATTCAATCATAAAATACACACCGAAACATTTTATAATTAGCACAATCCGCACGAATTATCATTATCCAATAATTAGCAATTTGGGATTTTTATCGGAGGCATTATTATTGTGGCATCTATTTTAATTTAATTGACGGCATGTCAATAATAAAGTATGTAAAAAGAAAATTAATATGAGAGGATGGGCGTGGCGCTGTGATGGCGTGGACCAATGGCAGAGGTGGGAGGGGCTTCAGCGGCTTTCTGCACTTTATTGTACCGTCGACTATTCGACCCCTATAATATCTTCCAAGTCACACAATATCACAGCTATTATCATATTTACATTAATTAATAAGTCATTCAATTAATTAATCAACATATTTATAGTTGCATTGCTATTGAAATCTCACATTGTAAAATTTTAATGAAAATAATAATTATTAGGTTAGGTATGAAGAAGTAGTAATGGCGAACGTGTTAAGACATGTGATAGAATATTTATAGAAGTGTTGGGTGTTGTCGTGAGGGGGTGGTGATGGCGTGGGAGGACACAGCTTGGACACAGAATCTTGCTTGAGGTGACACTATCATCCTATACAAACATTAAATAACTTCTAACAATAACATCATCCCGTACTACTGTCATAATCTATACATTCACACCTTTAAATAGAAATTATAACATGAAATAAACGTTTTTATTTAATTGAGATCCATTCAGGTTTACTCTGATTTCCTGGATTATAAAGTAAATACTGAGGCTATTATTAGGTACCTGAGTAAATTAGATATTCTAAGACAATGTTGTGTATCCTAAAAAAGCCTTTAGCCCATAGATATCGCATTGCATGTAAATAATTCGTGCAATTTTGTGTAAACCCGCTCTTCTCTTCTCTTCTATTCGATAAAGGCATAAGTGTGTCTCCCTCACTCAACACGTTTCTAGTGATCCCTGAGAGTGGTTGTGACAATACTATGGCGATTAAAACCAAATAGTATTTTAAGAATGTTAAAGAAGTAGTGTTTGGTAAAAAGTGAGCCTAGATGTATTTGAGTGTATGTTTGAGTCCATATGACATGTAGTAACAATGCATTTACCCATTTTACCGTGAAATATAACTGAAAATATGAAGAGACATGTTTACACTACAATTTTTGCCAGGTAACTCATGTTTTTGGCCATTTGATCCACTAGAACTAACCACGCATTTAGCCACTCATGCGATATATTATGTTTCTATCTATAACGAATTAATAGTTTTTATTTCATCTAAATCGATTCAGGTTTACTCTGATTTCCTAAATCGTAAGATATATAGTGAGGCGATTATTAGGTATCTGAGTAAATTAAAAATAAGACAATGCTGCGTATCCTAAAAAAGCCCTCTTGGAGCGAATAACAAAAATGCAATAAAGAAATTTATAATGTGAAAAAAAATGATGGTTTGGTTTTTCTTTTGTCGTAGCATAATTCATTATATGAAATGATGCGTGTTTTTTTTGAAAAGGGGGGGTGATTAATTGGAAGGTATATCTAATATAATATTAATTTGTGGGCGGAAGGGTGTGAATAGCATAGCTGGCGGCCATAAAGCCCCCAGGTTGAAAGCGCAGCCATGCGTGTCTAGTCCCTGTGTACTATACAGTGTTGCCAACATGCATACTGGATGAATACATACCATTAAACATGCAAATATACTTTTTATTTATAACATTACTCAACTACTCGTTAAAATACAATCAATTCACGATTGAGAAAGTTTATGAAAATCAATTAACTATAGCTACATTTCTTCTATTATAAATTTCCACATACCGATACAAAAATAATATGTTTAGTGGACGGTGATGATCCAATAGTTATACATAGTAGAGACAAAGCTAGAGCATAGTGAATCCAGTAAGTAGTTACCTATGTAGGTACAATAATAATTCCACATACACCAAAACTTTACAAATGTGCACTTCATTTTTCATTCGTGCAAAAATATTTAACTCCAAATGTTTTGGATTGATTATTTTAAACTCCACAGTAAAAGATATTTAATAACTTGAATATTTTGATTGATTAGATAATACCAGCATAATAGCTCAGGGGATAAGACGCGTGGTTACAAATACTGTGGTCATGGGTTCAAATCCAGCTCAAGCCATTTTTTAAAAATTGATTTGATCGGTTATTACGACTGGGAGATCGGATATAATATTAATAAAATCATTAAGTAGGTAACCTGTGTAACTAGTAATAGTCACGATCACCAACAGACAATTAACACGTTGTTGTGTTTAAAAACCCTTTCAAAAAGCAAGTAAATAACATTACGAATGTAAAAATGATAAATCAAAAGAAAAATAACGCCAAGAGAATTGACACATCGTCGTGAAGTTGGTCGCGGATCAATATTGTATAAATATTATAAATCCAAGAAATAGCTACATCTTCGCACTGATACTATTTTATATTTTTGTACTATGGCTTTTGTTATTTGAAATGAAAAACCTATAGATATATTTATGAGAGAATGTGGATGGACAGGTATACTAAATGTAATAAACAAGCGTTCCAGCGCATTGACAAGGCCTGGCGAGTGATATTTGGAGAGCGAGGGGCTGACGATGATGATGATGATGGTGATGATGGGGCAGGGGTTGTGTTGTACCTCAAATTATTATCGCATATCGGCTACAAAGCGCTTCAGTTAGCTGCCGTGTTTAATATTACCCCCTGACCCGACACGGAATACAGCAGATATAGTCTATTCCCCGGCTAATCCTCGTGATATGCTAAACCTAAACCTAGTCATAGACACAGATTAGTGAAGGTGTGAACTGAGTCGTAATCGTATTAGGTGTAATCTATTTGATGTCCACCGCACTCATAAATACTATTATTACTACAACTATCGCTATTTTTAACATAGCTGACACAATTATTATGACCGATTATCAAACATTATGCTTGTTAATTCACCTTTACACATTTAATCGAAATTTTATGTTTTGATTATTACCTACTCTACTAACTTATCATTTAAATTTCATTGTGACTAAACAATTATTTATTTATTATAAGCTAAGTTAAATAATAATATAAAATATTCAAAAAATTTGGTAGCTACATTGTGATATGCTTTGATTGTAAAAAAAGATTTTATTAAGGTTAATACGCTTTTTTTCAATTTACCGCAAGACTAAGTTATAACCGTATTCCATATAATAGTCATTTGTGTAGGAATAGACTAGAGCTTGGTAGTATTTGTGTACAAGCACACGCATCGCACGCACACAATTGAATACTGCCCTTAATGCAAAATTTCTAACTGCTTCTGTGATTTTACGTAAAATATTTACTGACCAATCAATGATTGGCAATCATCAACCTACATGAGCGCTTTCCAAACTTTATACTTACATTTTATTTTTAATAGATATATTAAATACAACCTGGACCTAAATTAAAAAACCTCAACATATTCTAATCAAATTATACCCACAGATTTTTAAATTTAAAAATTGACTATTAGGTAAATGAGGGTAAGATTTACACCCTCTTGTCTATAATTACTTTGTCAAAATGATACAATATTTTTATTGACAATTTATAACCTTATTTTATATTATCATTTAAGACACATGATATATAAAAATATTTGGTTTTTCAAGATATTTCAGAATAGGTAGGATAATATTTGATCATGTATCGTTCTCCAAAATCAGTCAATTTGACAGTTTTATTTCTAGATGAAAATACGAGTACATAGGTATGATGTTATAATAATTTTGATTAAATATAATAATATGTTATCAAATTAGACATGGACCTAAATCAACAATTAATGAATTATATCCCATAGCTAATAAGGTATGTACTTTTCAAGAACATTGGATTGAGCATGAAATGTATTTTTTTTTAAATGTACAAAAATATGTTTTTTTATAGTTTTGATTGTCCAAGCAAGAAATATTCTATTTTTATAATAACACACGAGGGGGATGAATGCTCGCAACCCTGTTGTATAGGAGGAGGGTCAGGGCCGGACAAGGGATTACCGTTTATATGATAGGCTTATTGTTTTTTGAACCTTCATGCAAAATGTGCAGGTGACTGTCGATGCGAAACATTTTTCCCGAGAAAACAATTTAAAATAAAAGCGTGACAGATGTTCCCGCGGGATCATCTTGTTAATCCAAAGCTTTACAATTGTTACACTCTCCACCATTTCAAAAATTCATTTAATTCACTTTTATTTTACATAGTTAAATATTGTTACTAAAGGAAAGGGCTGGACTCTTGTCGCCCCCCTTTTTAGCTTCAATTGGATGTTCCGTATTGATAATTTATTATTAAACAGAGTGATGTTTTTTGGGGAAGGGTGCTGGCTTGGAAAATATTTTCAGAAGGGGAACTCTGATTTAATATTGTTTTTAAATTTTAAGCATAAGCTCCCTCTAAAATGATTCAATGCCGCCGAGTGGCGTGAGATTATTTATACTTTTTTATTCCCTATCCACTTGAACTTTGGATCAATTAAAATAATATACAAGTCCACACACGACATATTGCAAGTTTGCTTTTTCTAATTATACAAATTATAATGATTGTGTGTATTAGTGTGCACAATATACATTGATAAACCCCTGTATACAAATACATAATAGATATGTATGTATGTACAGGTAATTCCGCAGGGCATCTTTTCCATTAGCCTCAGTAGGTCCGATCATTGATGATTGCATTAACACCTTTACCTACTCATTTCAAACCACATTTTTACTTGTCATTTCACTCAGTAATGGACGCAAGTAAAATTATTTATTATGGGTTTAAATTTTTTTTTAAAATGGGTTAAAATTACAAAAAAATGAAATGATAATAATATTATTCAGATCGACCGTCTTGATCCAGGTTTATTTAGATTTCCGATATAATAAGAAGAATAATCGGGCCATTCTGTCGGTAACTGTGTGACGGAAAAAGTTAAATGAATAGTTCACCAATGGGTTCAATTCAAACAAAATCATATATCAAATAACAACCACAATGTACTAAAAACCCCTCCGAGGTGTATAAATATCATGAAATAAAAACAATTACCCTGAATTGAATTTGAAAAAGCGCTCATATTTCCTTTAGCGAAATTGAGGGAAGCCATTGTATGTTGTTATTAGAATATTTTTCAAATAGAAATATTATTGTTTATTGTATTTATAATACATTAATGGATATTTAAGTGCAAAAATAAAGGTTTGGCTTTCATTTAATGTACACTTATTGTAATAAATACTATGACTTTTATCAAATCCCATTTTAGTAAAAGAAAAATACCCTACATATACATATATTAATTTGTGTTATCAATTTATTTATTATCAATAAATCACATAATTCAGATCGGTTTTAAGTAAATGCTGTTCCTAAAAGAGGGTATAATACAAAATGAAGGATTCTGATATAATAATGTGACAGTGCGGTAAGTAAGAGAGGAAGGAAGCAAGTAAGTGTGATATTGATGAGAGAGATTAAGACATGGACGTGATATAAGACCGCAGAGTGAGCTATGCATATTTATATGTGGAGTTCAAGATGGGGGCGGTGCTGCTGATGATGATGATGGCGATGAAGACGCCATTTGCGGTTCTGATTCATGGCGACACTAATTTGTCACACCGACAACCACCCGCTTTTACCGTACATCACTCACTCATCATCGTGTTCATTAATATTGTCTACTTGCCACTCAATCAGGGGGAACATATTATAGGTATACCTATAATCATATCATCTAGGAAATACACTGATTTCAGAAAAAAAGGATTAAGCGGTCCTCCCCCCATTTGTAATGTAGACTTCATTAGAGCACTTGGCAAAAGGCTTCGTTGTGGTGTTGGCACCCATCGCCATCTCGACACGACACCGACATATCAGGGTGACCATCATTTATAACAATTTCAGAATTATATATTTTATGAATATCACAACGAGGTCATTAATACATATTATACAATGCTACATACCTAAAACTAAATAAATCATTTCTAACATTTTACAAAATTAGGTGTGTTGATTATACATTATTCGATATCTATATTAAATACAAACACGTTATCGATTTTTTTTTACATAATTAATTTGATTTTGGAACAGGATTTAAATAATGTGTGATTTTTCTAAAAGCCTTTTTAAAATAAAAAAAATACAATAATTGCTGTGTTTTAAGTTTTTCTTTTTCAGGATCATTTTTCACACTTAAGATTACACTATAATAATAATATATGAGAAAAAACTATACAAACCCACTTGTTACATAGTTCATGACTAAAACTAAATGCAATGTAAAATATTAAACAAAATTAGGAAAAATAAACACGTTTTAAGAGATGTTTAAGAACATTTCATTGGAATAGTTCATTTTGTTCACATTTTGTTTTAGTGGGTTACACGAAAAGTTAATTATTTTATTAATTAGCCATTTGGTATCAAAATGCCTAATTAAATCAGAATGGAAGACTGAATTAATTCGTTTGTTCCTATATAAAAACAGTAAATATAAATATGAGTTATGTTTCTGACTAAAAATATATGTATATGTATCTTCTTCGGGATCAACTTTTTATAACATAAAAATTGAGGTCAATTTAATGGATTTAAGACCAACCAATATTTGAAAAAATAAAATAAAACTGCATATGCATCTTTTGATTCGGAGCGTTTCATAATACCTATATTTTTTAATTTATAATATACACCTAGAAACTATACACAATTCATTTAATTCATATATTCATTTTCGTGTTTTTGATAACTTGGTCATTTATTATTCCACATTGAAGTTAATAATCCACAAAATATATGTGATGGAGTAATCTTTTCATAAAGGTCTCATTTATTATCTTGGCAATACAATAAATATACATATTTAATATGTGTGCTCAACTGCGTTGTGTAAATAATAATAAATAAAAGGAGAAGTGGTGTGCATCCTAACCTGTGAGAGAGTTTATGTCTGAGATTTCGCGTTAGAGTCGAGAAAATAAGAAGCACTCGGGTAGCACTTTACTTAGCCGCCATGACACTCTGCAGATGTATGAAAGTCCTTTGAAACGGTTGACAATCTAATAAATAACCCGCGCTGCACATTGTCTGTCTGTTAATATAACTGTAGCTATCATTATCAGAGTGGTGTATTGTATATATATAGGTATACCTGATGATGAACTAATACACTCTGGTTACAGTATGTTATTCCCTTGATTGTAAAAATGCACGATAGGAAGTGGGTTAGTTAAAAGAATAACAAGACGTCATGGCGGTCTTTGTTTTGACAGCCGCTCTTTCTCTCTCTTCCTACATTGTACATTCACTCTCTGCGTTATTGTTCAATTACCTTGTCATATCAAAAGGTAAATCTCACGTCCTCCTTTTATATTTTTACTCCTGCAATCGTTTTTCCTCCACCTGAAATCACTTTTAACTGTTTGTCCTTTTATATTTTCGACATAGATTTCGACTCCATGCAAATGGAAAGGAATTATGAATTATGAATATAATAACATTAGATATCGCATTGCATATTATAAATAATTCTTGCAATTTTGCTTAACCCGTGTATTGTTGCACTCTTCTCTCCTATTCGATAAAGGCATAAGTGAGTTTCCCTCACTCAACACGTGTCTAGTCATCACTGAGAGTGGTTGTAACAATACGCGTGGCGATTAAAACCCAATAATATGTTAAGCATGTTAAAGAAGTAGTCTTTGGTAAAAAGTGAGCCTAGATGTACATTTTACTGTGAAATATAACTGAAGATATGAAGAGAGATATTTACAGTATAATGTTTGCCAGGTAACCGATGTTTTTGGCTACTTGATCCACTCGAACTAACCACGCATTTAGCCACTCATGCGATAACTTATGTTTATATCTATGTATATATAGACTGTTGCTTAAATTATGGAGATCGAACGAAGTCAAAAAATAATATATTATTTATCTTAACTACCATGCCCAGAGATATGCCAAAGCCGAAAGACGAATATTGTAATATATTGCTCTATCCTTTTCCCCACAAGGTGCAAAAAACGATATAAAGAAAGGTGAAATCGATTAATCATAAAGTATATTCATAAGAAACTAGAATAGAATGAATATTTCAATACTCAAATATAAAAAATACCTAAATTTATACTATTTACCGCTAATTGTAGCGCGGAAGCTTATAACTGTGTAAGATGTAATGATGACAATATTATAAGTAGGTAGTTGTCGGATAGGTAGCGTGATGTTATGAAAATAGGAATGGAGTATGTGTGCAGAATAAATGGGACGAGACGTGATAGACATGAAGGCTGAGAATGAATAAAGCTGATGGCAAACAAGGTACTCGTGTGACAATGGCAAGTGGCAGGGACATGGTACGAATATGGCAAAGAGGAGGACTACGACGAGGACAGGACTCCATAGCACATTTCCTGGCTCTGGTAAACACCGCAAATCCCTCTTCTCCGCAGAAAAAGTCCTGTTAAAAATGTCCGATCACGTTCCGCGGCCTAACCTCTCCACCCCATTAGTTTATAAGTGGTCCCTTGTTGATTTACAGCTTTGCGACCACTGCTAATATTTCTTTTCTCTCCGTTTATTGGACAACGCTAAGTTCATTCAAAACACTCTAAACTACGTACCTACCAACAATCATATTCTATGGGGATGTTACACTCAATCTGTATTATTACTTATTACCGACGACGGTATGATTTCACTCAGCATTGTTCTAATAAACAAGATGACTGACTAAAAGTGAGTCGTGCTAAATGGCGTATGTACGAATAGACTAGAGCTTTGTAGTATTTATATACACGTATACGTACTGCACGCACACACTATCACTAAACTTTTATATAGTATACGGCCCTTAGTCTAACTTAGTAGAGTGAAGCACATTAATAGCAAGTTACTTTAGAAAGACAGTGTAAAGAATAGTAATTATTATTACAATTCCACATTTTTGCATTACACGTTTTTCAAGTAGATACTATGAGATAATGAAAGTTTGAGAATTATTACATGTTTTTCTTCATACAGGTATGTGTAATACAGATGCATATTTCTATTTGAAAAAGCGAAATGGAATAAATTACAGTTACCTTATAGTCTAGTTATCAAAATAATTATTTTATTAGATATTCATTCCACTGACCAGCTTATTGAAAATGTAATTTCACTAGTGAATATATAATATATCATATATAATATGTAATATACTATTTGAGAAAGATCAAGCTTCGAATATTCGGTTGGAACAGAAATAAGTTATACTAGATTTAAACATGAGCCTTGAAAATTCGTCAATATTCAAAATAGTGAAGCTAAAGAGTCATCAGTATGAAAATGTATGAAACAATCAAATTTAGTATTATTCGGGTGGAATGATTTGAGCGATGAATATCAAATTACATAGTAGGAAAGTGTAAGGTATATTGCTTTTATAATGTGTAACGAGGTTTTCTAATGTAACAGAACATTTCTTTTCGATGAAATAAAATTTACTTAAACGTCAAAATTAATATGAACAAAAATCTCGGCAGAGTGATTTCATTGCATTACTAGATTTGCTTTAAACGTTTCTAGTCCATCGTAGAATTTAGCTATTTCATGTAAAGATAATGTCTACTTATCTACCAAACAGGTTGTCACTAATTACGAAGGTTTATAAATATTTTTGATCTGTGAATGCTGCGTATATATTATGTAGAAATAATTCGCGGAAAAGAAGTTTTTTTAAATTATTTATTTGATAATTAGATACTTATAATATTAATTTATGTTTTTTTAAAAAAAATCTAGAATTATTTTTAAGAATTACACATTGTGATTATTGAGAAATTATTTTTATATGATTTATTATCGTGGGCTTGACAAAATATAGTAAACAGCCACACAGCGACATTCTTAAAAAATAATTTTATAAAATGAATGCAGTAAAATTACACAATTATGTATCATGCATATTATTATCAGAACAACATTAAAGTCTACGAAGCATGATAAGAAGTTTATACAACTTTGAATATATGTATTTCAAAATTGATAAGTATGCTGTTTAGGAACGTCTGTCAAACCTGTCAAATATTGAGGTTATCTAACGTATGACGCGCGTTTGTTTGTTTTCATTTTGCAATCAGTGTGACCGGCTATTATTTATTATATCCCAAGTGTATGTTTATTATTTTATATAAGTTTTTTATATAAGAAATCTACTTATTAAATTCTTTTTACATCAGAGATGGAAAACCATTCGAAAAACAGTATCAATGAAAACAACACATCTAACCAAAAGCCTGAATGTTCTAAGGTTCTGTCAAAAATTGAAGAAATGGAAGTAGATGTTTCTGAATATTTTAAGAGTGATCCATTTGGTATTATAAATTATGTATATTAAACATGAAATAAAAAAAACTACTAACTATATTATATTTTAAGCTGAATGTTCTTCTTCTAAAAAAATAAAAGTGATGGAAACTGTTAAAGGATGTTCATTATTTGAAATATACCAAGGGAATAATCCCTGGTGTGCTCCCGAGTTCCCGACAGTTTCACCGTCTGCCAATCATATTGTACTTTATCATATACCTGAAAATTCTTCATTGAAAGGATCTGTTGTTCCGCCAACTCCTCAAAGAGGTCGTGATAAATGGGATAAGGATCATATTAGAATGCCTCATTCTTCTCAAAGTCTATATCCAGTTGTTGATGTGAGTGTTTTCATTAAGCTAATAATATTTTAGATTATCCGTTTAAAGGGTTTATTATTATACGTATATTCGTACAATAGAATACAAACATACATTTTTCTTGTTTTAGAATGATGGAAAAACTACATTGAAAAATCGATGGGAAATGATAAAAGAAGCGCTTTCTAAACCAATATCTAATTCGAAAGAGTTGCATGCTGCTATATTAAAGTATAACTCAAAATTTTCAAAACAGTGGAAATTTACAGCTCTTCATTGTCTTTTTAATCAAGTCTGTTTATTATGCAATGATTTAAATTTTTTTAAATATCTTATTAATCATATTTTTCAGTATTTGGAAGAAGAAGAATCTGCTCATTTTTTTGAAGAAACATTGCCAGAAATGACAAAGCTAGCCCTTCAATTACCTGAACTTATTCCCGGAGCAATACCATTGCTAAGGCAAAATTCTTTTTTTTTACATATTTGAATTGTCTACTCCGATACAGTACATTAAATAAACTGTTAAGTTATATTGAATTTATACAAATTCAAAATAATTTTTTGCTTACTTATTATTTACCAACTTTCAATAAATTAACTTTGAACATTCCAACTTAACCCCAAAGGGTAAAGAAGCATACTTCTGGAGGGGTTTTTTTATATTTTCATATAGTTAAGAGCTGTGGTTATCATGAATATTATTAAATTTGTGAACTTGTACCTTCTTAAATTAATTATTTCAATTATTAGGTTGGTTCACATGAAATTGCCGATTTCTAACAACAAATAAAAATGCATTTTTTTAAGAATATAAAAATATTTATTAATCAAAGTATTTACCATTTACATCAACAGTCTTTTGCCAACGATTTGGCAAATAATAAATTCCACTTTTGTAGAAATCTTGATTTTTGGAAGCCGCAAAGTCATCAAAGGTCCCAATAATGTCGATTTCTTTGGTAAACTTATTATTTTTCATAAATGAGTCCAGATGTTTGAAAAAATGATAGTCTGTAGGAGAAAGGTCTGGTGAATACGGAGGATGAGGAAGAACTTCGATGTTTAATTCGTTTAATTTTGAAATCGTCAGTTGTGTCTGTATGCGGTCTTGCATTGTCGTGGAGTAAGAGTATTCTGAGCCTATTCACACCCATTTATCCAATTTTTTCACCTTTCCAATAGCACCCAGATGTCGAACAATGGTTGAATGAGAAACTCCAAGGTCTGATGCGTATTTACGAACGGTTGTTTGAGGATTAGATTTCACAATATTTTCAACAACAAATGGTGGTCTTCCACGAGGGTTATTTTCAAGGATGGTATCACCAGAACGAAATTTGGAAAACCAAAACCGAACGGTTCTTTCGTTAGTGGTGTTTGTCCCAAAGGCTGAATTGATGTTTTTTGTAGCCGTTGCTGGCTGAATTGATGTTTGTGTAGTTGTGTTGAAGTTTAGATTCATACAAAAAAACTATACGTAAATTTTTTGTTGAGACCATATTGTATGAAGGACTAAAAATATAAAAAAATTTAAAATTTATCACCAAAAAATATAACAATACTAACACAACACACCGAAGAATCAAAATAATAAAAAATATCTCTTAACCTAACGAACGTCTGTGTTTTTCAAGCGCGGTTCATTTACGACTTAACGAAAATCGGCATTTTGATGTGAACCAACCTAATACAAACCTGTCGGAAATCTATTATTTTTTTAATAATTTTCTCCAATAATTCATACCACCAGTCGAATTTTATAGAAAAATATTTTAAAATGAATAGTACAAAATAAGGTCAACAATTAATTTATATGATGAATGATTTTTTTTAAATATAATTATAGACAAAATCAAAACCAATCAATTTCAATCAGTCAGCAGCAAGTTGCCTGTTTATTGGCTAATGCATTCTTTTGTACATTTCCTAGAAGAAATTCTAACAAACGGAATGCAGAGTATTGCAATTATCCTAATATAAATTTTTGCAGGTGAGTTAACATAAATGTTTTTATTTATTTACTTACGCCTAAAAATATACATATAATCAATTTGAAAATGTATGAAGTATGTACATATTTAATGTTGATTTTAGATTATTTCAGGAGGGTGGATCAGATTCTGTTTTGGAAAAGTTGAAATGCATATGTAATTACTTTAGAAGAGTATGTAAAAAAGGTATTTTTTACATTATTATAATTTTAGGCTGAGTTGTAATGATTTGATTAAAATTGTAAATAAAAATGCTTAGTTCCATGTGGAGTGTTAACGTTTACCAGAAGATCAGTTGATAAACAGAATATGCCAAATTGGAGAGCGTCAAAAAAGTATTTAGGATCTGTGCCACTTCGCATTGATTGTAAAGGAACTATTGAAGATAATGGTATAGGATTGCTTCAAGTCGATTTCGCCAATAAGTATGGTTTATCTCGTATTCTTATTGTATTTTTATCATCCGGTGATATTAATTTAGTAGTTTAGGTTTTTAGGTGGAGGTGTATTGAATTATGGCTGTGTGCAAGAAGAAATTCGATTTGTAATATGCCCTGAGCTATTGGTGTCTATGTTATTTACAGAAGTTATGAAATCTGGAGAATCGTTATTGATGATTGGTAATAAAGTTCATGAATAATGTTTTATTCAATATAAAATACAAGAATAGTGTATTTCAATTAATATGTACTCGATACTGTGCAAAACTTGTCCACTTTAAGACAAGGAAACTATTGTTAGTCAGATGTTCTTTGTTTGTTACTTGTAGAATGAGAATTATAGAAAATGTCTGTTTGTCCCTATTGGTGAAGAAAGTCTGTTCATGAACCGAGCATTTGGAATATGTATATGTTTATTTATTCAGGTGCAGAGAGATACAACAATTATACAGGATATTCTGATTCATTTCAATGGTCTGGAAATCATGAAGATAAAACTGAATTTGACTCTAGTAATCGTAGGAGGTGTGCAATTGTAGCAATAGATGCTTTATATTTCCACAGTCCGAGACATCAATATAAACCAGAATTGATAGATAGAGAATTAAATAAGGTAAAAACATTTCTTTGATTTTAAATTCTCTTAATTCTTACCATTAACTTCATTGTGGTATAGGCTTGGGTGGGCTATTCTATTTATTCAAAATCAAAATTGGGAGAAATGATGCTTCCAGCTGTAGCGACTGGTAATTGGGGCTGTGGTGCATTCAGAGGTTCTCCACATCTGAAATCCTTATTGCAATTGATGGCTTGTTGTGAATGTCAAAGACCAATGGTATATTTTACATTCAATGATGTTTCATTACAAGATGATCTAATAAATATGTACAATTTCTTGAGAAGCAAAAACATTACCGTTGGTAAGATATACTTTTTAGTATTTAATATGTCAATTAATATAACACATAATATTTTATTTTCTTTTTAAGGTCAACTTTATGATTATTTATGTCTTTATCATACCAAAATGGATTCTGATAATCAATTGTACCCATTTATTTTGCAACAACACAGAGATTTTGAAAATAACCAAATGTCAACTAAACAGGTGATTAGTTGAATATATTGTGTATGTTGACATATATTATGTAGTTACTATTAAATTAAAAAAATAATATCAAATAGTTAAACAAGAATCCTATTAAAGACATGTATGTAATCTAAATAAATACATATCGATACCCTAATTCGCAAACCAGCCAACTCCGTTTGAGCAAATTTTACAGGAGACACAAAAAACTTCCACATTTTTTCTCTAGGCAATAATTCTCAAAACTGAAAATCTCATTCGTGTATTTTATCATCATGCTTTATTTTCAATCGCTAAAAAAACTTTAGGTGATTAAAGTTATAGTTTATGAGTGATTTTGGAGTTAACCGTTTTGCTTATTTGTAAATTCTGTTAAATGGAGGAGTTGTTTGTTTTGCTTATAATGTCAATAATAAGCAAAACTGTCTGTTTGATGAAATAAAACCCTTGTGTTAAATTAAAGTAGGATTATTAAGAAAAATAGTGGTTAAAATTACTATGTCTTATGAGTAATTAAGTATATTATTTAATCTTCATACGGAAGGGTGTTATAACCCGGATAATCTAGTGGCATTGAGATCTTTAATTGGTGTAAATCGTTATATTTTTTCTTTGTACATTTTCTTCGTTCTGTATATAAACCAGGTAATATAGCAACTAACTAGACCTGGTTTTTCTTATTTTTCTTTGATTCAATTTTTGATTATCATCGGAGAAGTTTATTTTATAACTTATTTCCCCTGAAGGCTCTTATTTAATAGAGCCGCTCTGTCGGTGACCTGTGTAACTAGTAATAGTTAAGATCAGCGACAGACAATTAACACGTTGTTGTGTCTAAAAAACCCTCTCAAAAAAGCTCCATCAGAGATGTAGGTTCTCTGGTATTCCAGACGACTGTTTTCTCTTAATAATAATAATAATAATAAAAATCCCCATTTTACAGGATGGTCATTTTTACTGACTTTGTTCGACATCTTATATTCAGATACAACTTTATTCCAATCCTAAAAAATAATACTGATAATGAAAAACTAAAAATGTAGTTGGATAGCCCATAAAAAATAAATATCATTAGTTCAATAACATTTGTTTTTTCAATTTGACACTTTATTAATATTAACAAAGTATCAAGAATATGACTTTATTCTCATTGTGTACATGTTTAATTATCAAGGTTTATTGATTAATTTCAGAAAAGACTAAGTCCCAGCCAAAAACAACTCACAACTGAAGAATTGAATGTGTCCATCAAATCAAACGTATTCGAAAGTTGTTCTTATAAAACAGTATCTATTAATGAAACAGGAAACAAGAATACAGAAGAAGAATTTATTGAAAATATTGAAATAGATGAATCCAAACTAAGTTCATCATTTTTTGATACAATGACATCAATTGAATCTTCAACCGCAAATAATTCCAATGAACAAAAAAGTACTCACTTGTCTTATTTTGAATCAGTTCCAGATTCTCAATCATCTGTTGATAACTTGTCTGATTGTACACATGAGACAGCAGATCATTCGAGTGATGCAAATATAAAATCCGAACCAAAAATTGTAAAGCTTCCATCCGGAAAGATTACAAATTATTTTCAGCGTGTAAAAAAAGACTGATTGTAATGTAAGATTCAATAAATAATTTATTATCAAACTAAATTTTTAATTCGATTTTGATATCAAACATGATTGGAGGTCCAAGGTTCCAGGGTTCGCGTCCCTGTTCGGGCACCAGAGCCGCCTTGTGGCCCAGTGGTTAGTGTAACGGATTCGTGAGTGAGACTCCCGGGTTCGATTCACGGCACCGGAGTCACTTGGTAGATCTAGCTTAGCAAATTAGATCTTATGTACTCATTGGTGTGTGGTGGCCTGGGAAACCATCTCTACTATATTCTCCCGTAAAGGCCAAGGTGGCCTGGCCAACCCCTTATAAAGGGACTCCCGCCAATAGGGAAGGCGTCACGATATATAAAAAAAAAAACATGATTGGAGGTTCACAAATGTTTTAGATTTTCTTCTACTTCGTGAGTCGGGTTGTTTTTACATGTAAATGTCACATATTCATCGATAATTTCATGCTTTATTCCTTAGTAAATTTGTATATTAAGAATTAAACAGTTAAGCTTTCCGTCCCATATGGACTTTGCTAAACATATTTATGTATATCAATATTATTTATACATGGCCTCCCAAATAAAAATGAATGTAATACTTATTTATATTTTATTAGGTATGTATTTATATTGATCTGTGAGGAACAGTTTATCTTAATTCCTTTGATATTTCTTTTAATAATAATATTTTATTTTGTATGATGTTTCTGAAGGTAGGCGATCAACAGTTTATAAATACTTACAGTTAAATGCAGTGATGGTTGCTGTAAAATGGATAATGGTGAAGACAATAAAACATATTTTGTAATATAATTAAAATTATTTATTATCATTCATTACAATTCTAGCTTGCTAAACGTAAATTAGTGTTCTGTGTAATGATAATAATAATAATAGATAATAGTAATAGTAATGATAATATTTTAAAAATAATATAAATAATTTGCTTTGAAAATTGATTTAGAAATACACATAGTTCAATATTGAATGTGAACCTCATGTAACACAATAAATTTATTTATAATGAATGCATGCAAGTTAATAACAAATTTTTCATTTCAATGAAGTAAATACACAATATAATAATGATTAGTTTGTTAAATGGCGACTACATTGGAGAAATGAATATTATAGGTCTTTGATAGCCATAAAAGTGTGCAAAATGTATGAGATTTAGAATATATATATATATGTAATATTAGATAACACCGTTTATTGAAATGGACAAATATGAAGTATTGTAGATACGGATATATCGATATTGAATTGAATATGACAATGTCAATGGTTATTATGACATACTCTGTTTTCCATTCAAAGGGGAACTTATTTAGATATATTCATGCTGTTGTTTATTAGATGAATATTGTGTTTTTGGTAATATTTATGTACTGTGAAAGCGCAGCTCCGTTTAAAGAGAAAGTCATTTGGACCCGGCCACATTGTCAAGTGGCATAATTATTAACAGGAACATTCGTCTAGTGCACACTGGATTACTTTGCAAGGGAAATCATTACAAGTGTGTTAGTTATACGTTAGTTATGTTTGTTATGTTTGTTAGTCTGTGTGTCTACTACTAAGCATTTTATATCTAACACACTAACAAATCAATTACAAGCATGTATAATAAAAATATACATACGTACTTAATAAATCAATCCGTTCAATTGTGCAAAACAATAACTTACACTAAAATGTAATCAAATATGAAAATAAATATGACTAGATATAAAATTTTTGGCTTATTATATATATGTTTGTATGAATGTATGTTAAATCTGTCTAGAATATATATATATTTATAAAAAGCTCTAAATGGTTCCAGGATATTTTCATGGTGATAGAGTCATTCTAAGCTAAATTAACAAATCGAGTGTTGGGGTGAAACTGGGCATCCATCATATCTTATAGTTTCTTTTCGAAATTAATCTATTTACCCTCTGAATACTGATTTTCCAAAGAATTCAAATCATATTATGTTTGTCGTGTGCATATTTATTTGGCTTTGGTTTTTGAAGCCGCCTTTATCGCTTTCGGTCGTTTATTTTTCTATATTTCATACAAAAATTAGCTTCAATGATATTTGATATAACATTTTATTTATCTTCATGTACTCATGAAAGCTTTGTTTAATTATTTTTTTTATCTAGTTTAAGGTTATGCATTAATTATAGTCTACGTTTTCTTGCATAGTAATTCGAGTTATTTCTAAATTTAGATGAAAGAGATTACAAGTAAACTGATTTTCCTGTTCACAAAAGTGACTACGAACTTAGGTTGGAGAGGTACATAACGATGATGGTGTTTAGATACAACTAGAAATAGTCAAGTTCCTGTATAATTACAAAGAATGTGCACAGTTATTTGTGTGGGATGGACAAGATACATAATATTATAGAATGGTGATTGATTATAAAAGATGAAATGAGTTGTGCCCATTATATTGATAAACACTTTGATAGAATGGACAGAGTAGAGTACCTCTTCACCTTGATAGCTGATTAAGAGAATGCAGTATCAATGACTTTATAATATATATATATAAATAATCTATAAGAGGAGCATATAGATAGATATTATATCGGGATGCTAATGGCGCCCGTTCAATGAAAACATTTACACATAAATAATTGCAAAGCATACCCTGTATCCTAGAATCACTTCACTGCGCGATTTATATCAAAGTGGGGTATTTTAGTGTACATATATTATTTAAAACAATCTCTTCCAGCAGTTAATTATCAGCAGACAAGCGGCGATGTGCCTTATTTTTTATACTTTTTAGGCAATCTCGCTATCGTTTCATTTGTTCAAATATTTATACTTTGGCATCGAAAATGTTTAGTGTCCTATCCTATATTATTATTTTGTAATTTCCGAACTGCCGTTTGACTCGGGTATTTTAATCCATAGTTTATGAGAGAAATCTACAAAGTAAACGATTAATCAATATATTACAACGTATGTATGTAGCTATCCTAAATTCAGTATAAAAAGTAATTTGTGAAGTCAGAAGGAATGTTAGTAAGTATTATTTAAGCTTGGAATGCCACTATAATAATTCTATAATAAGTAAAACGTATTGCAAAAGAAATAATCAAAGAGTTTGTTGATATTGCACAAAATTAAAGGATCAACAATAAATAGTAAAAGTCTCGGAAGCATTTCAGTGTGAAACTAAATGCTCTTTAGTCTATATAATGATATATATGTATATAATAGATAATGTTAAATATTTAGTCGAAATAATGTTCTAATATACTAATTTCTGGCCGCAGTATTTGACTAGTGGTGTGGCTGTTTAGCTGGCAGCTTATAGTCATCATTCCTTATCATCCCGTGTGTCTCCTAATTGAATTACCTGCACATCCAGCACCTATCCAATTAAATTATCTAATTTATTTAAAATAAGATATTTTTAATGTATTATCGTGATCGAAGTCACCACGTTCCGATATTGATTAATGTTGAGACTGACTCGACTACTTGGCTAATTCTATATTCATTTTGTTTTTGTTAGTTATCATCGATAACGTTAAATTATATTATATTATTATATTGGTACTTTTGTTGATTACGATTCTAATATTATTTTTGTTTATGTAGAAACATTATACTATTTTGTTGTATATATGTTATGTATAAATAAAAACGTGAGTGTTTATGGGCCTGAACCCACTGTTGCTCCCTGTGAGCCGCAATCTCTCTATCTTTGGCTCCCCCATTTTAAATCATATTAGAGTATTAGACGCCTTTAGTGATTAAACAACGAAATGTGTAATGTTGTCCCAAGTGAATGTACTTAGTAGTGAAGGATAGTCTTATTATATTAGCGCCGATACAACTTGACACAATTGACTGCAACATGTATTGTGGTTGTAAATATATATATATAGTTATACATAGATTATTATGGACATGACACAGTTCAAGACAAGAAGATGAAACGGCCTGTACATTCAAACACTGATTTTAGTTTATCACAGCATATTTGGAATTTCTCGAGCGTGGCCACTTGAACGTAACACTCCGCGTGAAATTTAGGCGATCATGCACAGCGAGGGTTGCTCATCATCATCATCATCATCATTATCATCATTGTCATTGTGTGCTCGTTTCATTTGGCGTGAAAATAAGAGGTTCTAGGACGTTAACGGTGATTTTAAAGCGAATATCTGTCAAAATTTGTACTAACATACACACAAGCACAACATTTTTCATCTATCTTGGCCTTTTGATTACCTACGATTCCAATATTTTTTTTTAACAATATTTATTTAACAAAATAGAGGCTTTTTCCAATTTCCATTTTGTTACTACCCCCTGAATTTATACACGTATTCGATTCATCGGGGTGTTGACGACATCGATCATTTACAAAGTCAACATTATAGTTATTGGAAGGTAAATATTATAAGGCGATGGCGTCGACACCCTGGTCAATCAAATATTACAATTTGGGAGACAACAGTGTTTATACAATATATATATATATATATATATCATGATGACTACAATATTTTATATTACACTTTTGTATTTCATTATTTATTATAATTATATAATTTGTAATAATTTCTCATTTCATCAGTTTCGCTCACATACAAGCGAATACCGACTCAATTTCAGAGTCTTCATTGTCATCAATAAATAAGTACAATATCACTAAGATACAATAGTAAGTTATCAATTATGAGAATATAGTCATATTGTGATAATAAGAATAATCATTTCAATAATAAGAAAACTAATAATAATAGTCAATCCATTGTAATAAATTGAAATATAAATATATTAATAATTTATAATAATGATAAGAAGAAGCTTCTCTACAAGCTGTTTTGTTATTATTTCTAACTAGTATACTTACCAAAATGGCGAGTTTGTTACTCGATATATATATAATATATTATGTGTGTATAATTTATATTAATTTAATTAAATTTAAAATTCCTTTAAGGTCTTTGATATTAAAAATTTGCTTGCCGAAAAATTTACTAAACAATGGTTGATTCGGCAGTTCAATTACTGACAAGATGTACAGTAGACAAATATAATATATATGAGTCTTGTTTATTATTTAATATAATTTAATAACGATATCTTTATTTGAATTTAGTACTTTTGTGTTAAAATATTGACCTCGTATTTAGATTAGCCAGTCGTCCACTTCCTAAAACATAGAACACAATATGTTAATTTTTATGCACATAAATATTAAGAGTGTCATAATTTACCTTTGTATTTTGATCTAGGCTGCAATATGTGATGAGCCAAGTGAAAAAATAGTGGCGAAGGTAGTTGGGGTTAGTATGGCCTGTTGGCATCTTTTGGCCTTTTCAACTGAACTTTGAGACGTTTCATTCCTATCTGAAAACCATTCATTGCCTGAATCGCTGCTTGGGCAGATGTTGGGTTGTCGAATGAAACGAATCCTGAAAGCATTGCAAAGTCATTGTTTTTAATTAAAGGCATTCACAATGATCACTTCCTTTAAGCAATACATTTATGAAGATAACACAGTGGAGATGAAACTAACATAGATGTAGACATACAACAGTATTATGGACAGATTAACTGAAAATAAGGGAAAGAACAAAGAAAATATGCTTCAACAGGCCAACCTATTAGTGGATCAAAATAATAAGCCGATGATGACGGATTTATTTAGTTAGCCCCCCTTTCATCATATGGGATTAAAAATAATAATATTATCTAAAAGTTGTAAGCAAAAATGAGTTTTTTAGTGGCAGGAGTGGATAATAAATGGATTGTATAATCATTAAATAAACGAAAGTAGTATATCCATTTTAAACAACTCGTTAATTTTTCGTATATTAATAATTTCAGGTAACTGGGTACAAGTGCTGTATTTTATATTTTAATTAACAAACTAACTTAATGTTTTTTTGTTTAAATTAGAAGCAATTTCATAATTATGTTGTGATTATTGTTGTAAAAATTAGGATTTATCAATATTTTTATTTGGTTCATCAATCGTAATCTTTTTGGAAGGACAGTCCTTCATTGAAAAGTGTACTCGTAAATATCCTTCTTTTTAATGATTATCGTTCTATTCTATCTCTTAAATCAATTTCTTAACCACCTCATAAAAATAATGTATTTTTTATTTTCTATGAAAATTTATCCCTAACACCCGAAAAGTGATACATACCTACATAGTAGGTCTCCTTCAGAAAATATTTTAATCACCTTATTTTTTTTTAATCGAATAGTAAAAGTAGGTAACACACAATTGATTACTTACCGAAACATTTACTCTGGTTTGTGGCTCTATCGATAAAAACTTTGCTGCTGATCACATTTCCGAATGGTAGAAACATTTGCATGAGCTCAGCATCGCCAAACTCTTGGGGCAAATGATATATGAAGAGATTGCAGCCCTCGGGCCCGGAGATGGAGCATCCTGGGAACATGAGAAAATCTTTAAAGAACTCACAAAATCTGTCTTCAAACCCAAGTATTCAGTGTAATATAAATAATGAAAAGACATGGACAGGTGCAGACACACACACACACACACACAAACATACACTTAGTATAATGGAAAATAATGAAAGAACAGAACATGACACATAGACAATAAGACTAGACATCGATGGTAATGATTATGATATCGTACATAATATTGATTGCAAGTTACCTTCTCTCTGTGGCGGAGCGATGGTTGATATTGGCGGTGGTATTGGCTGCGGGAACTGTCCATACACTGCCGGGTATGCTGTGTAACATCATCATCACAATCATAACATAAATATGCCACAACAACACACAGCATCATCATTATCATCATCAGAGCACTCTCTCTGACCACTAATACCAACTATGCAACAGACAAGTCCGCTCAAGCAACAAGTGTCCATACTACTTTGTCTGTTGTATATTTGGAATTGTGGCTGAATTACTCATGAAACATACATTTTAAAATGTTTTATTTGAAAGATTTGTACTTGTACATTAGAACATACAGTAGAGCCTTGATAATCAGGACCCCTAATAAACTGAATACGTCTACTGAACAACCCCTATAATAAATAAGATTTTCTTCTAAAATTATTCTTAAACACTTATATATATTTATTATTATTTAGGATATCCGCATTATTGGGGGCTCTACTGAACTTCATTTTAATATGTATGTTTTTTTTAATTAATCCCGTTTAATATGTTATTGCGGAAATGAAGACAAAACGCAATATTACTTGCGGAAGTTCACTAATTCGATAGAAGAATACTTATAATAATAATAAATAATTTTAACCAAACCAATAAAAAATGCCATCTTCTATCAAAGTAGCAAACTGGGCAAACAATGCATACTTCACAAGGAAAATGCTAATATGGCCATTCTCAACGACAAAATAGTGCATTGATAATATAAATATACTTTAATGTTTCGTGATTATTCGCATTATATGTATAATATACACACAGATAATAAATATAACACAATTCTACTTTTTTATAATTATGATATTAAACATGCACATTTGCACACAAATAGCGTGGACTATAATGCATCTGATTTATTATTGAATGTACATTTCTAATCTATCTCCGAATAATAGAATATTCGATTTGCTTCCTTAAATCACTCATGATGATTGACGTTTTCATTTAACGGTCGTACACTATAATTTATTATAGAAACATATCCATATTGTGGTATTTTACGACATTGAAAGGTTATAGCATGGATACGGGTGCAAAACACTTATATGTTTATTTATGCCGAACATTTATGGCGATCCACAATAAGATAATAAAATGATAAAACTCAACACACATAAAAAACATATTTTCCTTGCAACCACGATTCATTTATGTATATGAACTTTATTATCAGTGAATCGTAGGTCGTTAATGTGAAGCGATGCACGTGAAATGATATGATTATAACAACTCACCGACTCCAGGATAAGGTTGCATTCCAGGATATGCTGCGGCGTGTTGCAGAGCCGCTTCTCCGTTTGGTAAACCTTGAGCTGTTACAGGGACAGCTGATATCAGTTCAGGGTGATCTGTAATATTATATGTATTGCGTGATGTTGACTTAGATGACATAGGACTGAATGCGAAGAGAGATACTTACGACCAGTGAATGTCTGGTGAATGCCGTTGGTGTAGACAGAGTCTTGTGGAGGAGGCTGTCCATTAGGAGTTTGGGCGGCCATGTTGAAAGTGGGCATCGTAGGTGAAGGTAAAGAAGGCAATGCTCCATTAAGCGGTTGTCCTCCACCAGTTCCTATCGCTAATCCTGCTACTATAGATTGAACAAAGGTTAAGTGTTACTTCATAATACTAGTGGATATAATATTTAAGCGGTTGTTACCTGAGGTAGGCGGGACAACCGAGTTGGGCATCCCGTTAAGGGCATGGGGTAGTTGAGAAGCGAGAGCCGCCATTGGATTGATATAAGATCCTTGAGCTGTGGCTGCCGCCATCAAAGCTGCTTGTTGTTGAAGCCACGTGTCCCCGTCACACATATCCCCGTTAAACTTGGGCGCCATCTAATAATTATTATCATCGTTTTAAATAAATATCATCAAAATACACCGAACACACGAACTACCTGAGCGTAGGCGCCATAGGCACCAAATTGGTTGAATACGAAAGGATTAAGAAGGCTCATGTTTCCTGCCATTTGCTGCATTCGTCTGAGTTGCCTTTCTTTCTCTGTGTCTGCAAACTTTACCACTAAGCTCGAAGAAGCTCCCTGAAAATCGTATAAACATGTTAAATAATTAAGTATCTAACATTAAAATAAAATAAATAGCATTTGTGTTTTGTAATGTGTTGTGTGTGGCATTTGGATTTACCAAATTTACATGATGAGATTATGACAAATCTGCTCGATATTGTAAGATCGTCCAAACAGGTGGTATTGTGTGAAAGGATTTAAATTTAAATTGGGTGTCTAGAATGCAGTGCTGTAGTGGCTTATTCTCTTGGTCTAATAATATTTCAGCCGATAATGAAGACTGGCTTGCCATTTTGTCTTGTCTACGATGAATAAATTGTACGCTTCACTCCGCAGGCGTCTGCTTCATAAATGAACCTGAGATTAACTTCGGAGATTGTGTCAGTACTCTAGCTAATATTCTTAAATTTCACGTCATACCGATGATGGAATGTATGTTCGCCGAGGGGTTTTCGGCAAAGTGAATAAATATCAAGCATATGATCGTGTACACACAAGACAAGCATCGCTCAAAGCTCGAGTCAAATGAACCATGAAAAAACCCACGGGAAATTGTAGGGAAAAATCAAACGAGCTTTACGTTTGACAGACTCGAGAAACCGGCCATTGCTAATTCGACAAATCGGGTTTGTCATGACGTATCATTTCCTAGGGTGGCCCGTCTACGAGAAAAAAAAGCTCCAGGGCAATTTATTTAACTCTTTAGGTTTTACGAGAATTTCCTATTAATATTAATTTTGATACTGAACTTTATATGTTGTCTATTAGCTCGTCGGAAAAAATAACTTTGATTAATTTTATATTTTCCCCTAAGTGAGAAAACTTCATTTTATATTTTTTCATGAAATTTCTAATGGAATAGAGCTTTATTATATGTGTAATCTGATATAGTCGAGTGAAAGCGTGCGCAGTTAGTTGAAGGAGGCAGTGCCTTTATTTGACTCCGCCTTTATGAATATTAAATATTTTACTAAACCAAACCATTTTAAATTAAATAATGAATATTTATTATATTTTGAATGATATTAATGCATAACTACACTTTGTATGATCTTTAATGAAAGACACTAGTTAAGTAATAGTCGTAGCTCGTAGAATGGCGTAGCATACATTGAGTATTTGCGAACACTTGAGATTATATAGAGCACATCATGATTTTTTTTAAATATGAATAATACCCAATTTTATCACGGTGTCAAATGGAAGGCGATTCGACAAGAAAATATAATCTCACAATGGAAATTAATTAACATCGGCAAAATCAATGTAGTTGGGGTTTGTATAAGAATAATAAAATTCTGAGTTGTGCTTATTTACGACAACTCCGAATATATCTAGGTAAACTAATCAGTATCCCAAAGAAGTGAAGCTTTCACGGGACAGTAGGTCACATAAAATATTATCTGATAAAAAGCACGCTGCAGAAATCCTAAATAAAACGGGAAATATTGTCAATTTACTTAACAGAGAGCTCTTTTTACGACCGTCTTGTAATAGGACCGTAAAAAATCAGTCCCTGGATGCTTCAAGTGTTCCTGTGTGCTTTCAAGATTCTTTCTGCCTTTGCATTCAATAAATTCTATTAATATTAAAAGATTTTTTTTGTCAAATTAATAACATATTATTATTATATATAAATAGTCGTTCGAGAACTCTTCAAAGTAGGAAAATGGAAATGAAGTCGAAATCAATCGGTTTTTGCGACTATAAGATCGGAAATTATAATTATGGAGTTCCGATAGATTGTCTGGTGTTAAAAGGGACAAGTATTCAATCTAAATTCATCGTATATCTATATATAAATCTGCACCCTGCATAGAATTGGGAAGAGTTCAAAGAAATGTGTGGGTTTACGTCCAATCTCTTCATATGAATAACCAGTGAAAAATAGGGTTTTGGTCGAATTGACAATAACAACAACGGACGCCGGATATAATATAAGTCCAGGTGATAAGGGTTATAAAGACAATGGTATTGTAAAAAAGCACAGTGTTAATATTTGATGAGGTTGTATGGCAGATATGAGAAGAAGGAAAGGCAGTAAGTAGTAGTAAAAGCAGAAACACAGAGGTTAGAATCCAAGATGGCTGCTACCAATTCAATTTGACCGCGTTGCCTGTCTCGGGGAATTCTCTCACTAAGTACAATGTGATCTGATCTGATGTACAAGTCTCCCTAATGCCCCACACAACCCCCATATTTTCATATTATTAAGTATAACCTCCATAGATTTAAATGTAGATTAATTGGGGTTTGTATCGAGGACGATTACACTCGCTGAAGGCTCATCTGGTCTACATATATTTAAAGTCGTGGCGTGAGTGATGTAACCGAGATAGGATGGAGTAGTATGAGTGAATATAGTAGGTGATTGCAACACCCTAAAAAGCCCCAGCGATGCCATATACCAAATTGGCTTACCACTGAATTGTGCGACAGCTGCTGCAAAATTGAAAAGGCTTTCCCTCATTAAATTATGCGTAGCGATTTCTTACGCAACAATATCCTCAATTTTAACTTAAGAATAATGGCTATATCAGCGAGACACATTTGCTCGAGGCTTCGATTGTGATGTTTATGACGAGTAAATGCAAGAAGGGGGCGGCGAGATTGATGAGATGTCAAAAGGATGAGGGATGAACCACCCCCATTTACCGCCGTTATCTTCCTCACAGGAAATTAAATAAATTAATAAACTGACAATCCACTCCGCTATTACGTATACCGGTCGAGTTTCATAATGCACCGGAGGAATTCAGACAACTATTAAAATAAATATATATACATTTTGATGTGAGTGGAATTTTCATTGCGTGTTAACAACATTCACATGACGGCTTGTGGGAATTGTTTGCATGAGGAGGGTTGGGGGCTCAGGGAGTGCAGGGGTTGACCACATTGCGTGCCATTTTAAACATTTGCCTTAATCACATTATTATAGCCAATTATACAAAACACGATGCTTAACATTTTTATACACAATTAAATGAGACATTTTAATACAATTTAGGGTGAATGACACTGTGGGATGGCACATGTGACATGGGTGTGCATAAGGTTTGTGTATGTGTGTGTGTTTGTGAATACCCAACGTGTATAGGTGAAGCACATCAAAGAAGTTATCGAGCTGAAGTTAAAGGGGTCTCTCGTCAATTTCACGGCAAATCGGCTGGCTGCTTCACTAACTCAATATCACGACTATAATATTTATTACGGCCGCACAATATTCACGAGAAATATTTCGTATCGAGATAATGGCGAGGTTGTGACAGTAATTGAAATGGCACAAGGTGTGAAGTCAAAGAAATAAGCGGCAGTGTATGAATGTAAAGGGCTCGACAAGTCAGCGAAGGGGTCTGCCAGTAATTTAGGTGGCGGTGTTAAAGCCATAACTCGGCAACACAAAACACCACGTTAATTGAAAATTCGATTCCATTTAAGCGTTGTGTGTTTGTTTAGTGTTTGAAGGTGGTGGGCGGCACAGCATGGTGCTGCTGCTGGTTCCGCCCACCACCTTCAAACACTAATCTCCGCCCTCTATTTCCTTATCCGATTAAGCAATCTTGATTTTAGGCCATTGTTCTGTCGGCTCTTCATCTTCTCGTGCATTCACCATAACAATTTACAGATCTTCTGATTAATGGATTACGCAACACACCCCGATCACACTCCTAACCCAATCATATTTATCATGAAGAGTGAGCAACAGGTGTTTTTTTAATTAAGTATATACATATTCAGATAACAATTAAAACGATGTGGCGGAGGAGCGATCGATTGAAATTTAAAATAGTGTGAGATATAAATTGAAAGCGGAGGCTGCGGCTGGAGGTTGTCACGTAGTCGATGAAAAGAGGCAGTAACTGAAATAGAGGTAGTATTAGAAGCAAAGGCTGTAGCAAATCAGAGGGGAAATGGCGTCGAAATTTGTTTTATTAGGGGCTACGTTGTGCCGCGTTTCGCATAATGAACGAAACTCCAGGATCCGTTGTGGCCGCAGAAGAGCCTCCAATTTGAACCCATTCACCAGGATTAATGAACGAAATTGTCGGTTTTCCGCCTCTTTTTACTACCCGTCTTCTATGCCCTTGGAATTCGCGCCCTTGCACTCCATTGCGGTTCCCACACTCTCCATTTTATAATTCAATTCCGCCGCCTATCTATAAAACATTAAGTATAAACGAGATCGATTCGATTAGTAAAATAAATTAACTACGAGTAGTCGAGGCGTGACGTGAGTCTAGATTTATTATCCTCATCGATCGAACATATCGGCTATTCGGTGTGCCACGAAGAAATTATTTTAGCAAAAAATATGTAAGGCAATATATAGGCAAGTTTGACAAGCATAATTGAGTGGTGAAGAACTTATTCATTTAGTTTGGTACAAAGCAAGTAGTGAGCCTTGAGCGCATTTCCAATTACTAAATTACTTGCTAAATAATATATGAAATGTTGTGCGGCTCGGAAGCAACAAGCCTTACTTGATGTGACATAATTTAGCCATTAATATCAAATAGATAACTACTTTGAAACAACTACATCTTCTCGAGTATATCTCAATTCAGAATTTGCTCACCTCAATCAATAGACAGTATTGTAACTCAATTATGTAATTATTAATATTAATATATTGGTCAATGACTGGAAGAGGAGATATCTTTAAGACGACACGTAACACTGTTTCTCAGGAACGAAACGAACTTTCCGTCTGTATATATTGGATATTAAGAAATGATGAAACTTTGTCTTACATAAAATCTGTCTTGTCTGAAAGTAGAGGGTGGGAGAGAATTCGAATTAAACCGAATATCGGTTATTTCGTGGGGGTGGTGAACAGTTCGAAGAAGGGGTGGCTCTAATTAAATTTATGCATTGGTTTGTATTGAAAAATATATTTGAAGATGGCAAGAGGTTGCAGGCGATGATATAATTTGCATAGTGTTTATTGGGCGCTTATCAAAGGATGTGAGGCGACCTCATGGTGTAATTTTTCATCATTAAAAGTAAGGCTTTGCACCAGAACATCGTGACAATGAAATATCAGTCCAATCTAGGCCTCAACTGCCTGCTATCAAATACTGAGTTGCTCGTAAATCTACCAAGCAAAATAACAAAGCAGTCACACTTTGCCGTTGACTCCGATGCCGAGGGTTCTTCGTCCCTAATGGAAATTATCTCACGGTACATACTTCAAATTACCAATTACTATGCTTTATCCATTATTACGATAAGAAATAATCACATGTGAGGAATGCTTAAAAATATTTATTTTAAGTTAAAACTCTCATTCGAGCATAATTCCTTTAAAACGCTCATTTCTTATTGACTTTCATTTCTACATTTTATTAGCTGTTATTCAACCCCTTTCTGCGTTATTCGTTATGTGAATTAATTTTGTTTGTGAATTGATATTTTTATAGGCATAGAGTTTGAGAAAACAGGTTTTATTGATGGGTGATTTAATAAAGGGCAACAGAGGAAAGCGAATTCGAAATATCGATAAAGTTTCAGTGAACACAAGATAGATACCATCCAGTGGAAGTTTTCTTTCAGTTACAAATCGCTAGATTGTGCTCGTAGCACTTTACCAACATCCATTCTGTTAATGGCTCATAACCGATATCGTTATTGCTTTTGAAATTTTCAGTTCATTCCGTTTTCGATAGACGTAGGTGACCGTCTATCCCTCTTTATCCGATAACCATTATAATAAGATGTATAATATGTGGATGGATGTAGGTGGAGGAAAGAGAAGATGAGCAAAAGCAAAACAAAGAGAATTCCGATCAAGCGTCACCGAAGCTCGTGTTTTCTTACCGAATAGATTGAGTCAGTCTGTGGTTCTCCCTTAATTACAATACCCTCTAACCACCCCTTCTTCTACACCCTCACCATTGCAAAGCCATCGCTTATACTGATAATCAATACCTATTAATACGACACATTTTTATGTGTTCACACAATCGAATTAAGTACCATTATACTGTCAGGCCTGTCTAAAATTGATATTTATAAATATAAACTGCCGACGATGACAAATATTTAAACAGCAATCTAGTTTGTGGTATTCGTATGCTTTTGAAAAGGGTGAATGATGATAAGATCTTCTTATTCACTTTGAGGTATTTAAACTATGTAGGCTCAATTTATATTAAAATGTACTCACATACGCATATAAAATACGATCTTTTTTTAAAAGTGAATTATGTTCAGTAGGTATATGTGTATTTAGAAAGAAGAAGCTCAAGGATTCGTCAAATTATTTAAATTTACCTTTAAAGAACGCAAGCTTGGCTCAAAATTTCTTACCTGAAACAAAAATAATATTATTTAGACAAAAAAGAAGTACACCAAAATGTGAAAGATGTATATTATGTGAGTGTATAAAAATTAATTATAATGTATAAAAAGAAGGAAAAAGAAAAATCTATGTACGGTAGTATATTATATGCAATTGGAATAATATTAAGGGTTGATAAAATATAAAAGCCTTCATGCGTCCGAGATTCATTCACAACTTTAATTCATTATAGTGATAAAACAACAAGTATTGGAGTGATTGTTGGATTGTACCGGTGGTTTTATCAGAGAGAGTTAATCTACAAACAATAGAGGCAGAGTTGAGCCGTAATGAGTCGGCTTATATGACTGAGAACTCGTTTGTTCATTCTTCGAAGACTTAGTTGACAGATCTTTATCGTAGGAGACTTCTTTCGGCTGTAAGTAGAATGCTGATATTGCAAAAGACCTTACATCAAAGGACCTGATCGTGAGGCGGATCTCCTTGTCTATTATACAACGCTACTTATAATATATATAAGACCCACATATGCAGCTTTTTATTATTTCATTTTTATGACACAACATTGGTGAAAAGGTGAAAAGGACAAATCGATATTGGAATAATGAGGCCATTAAGGGGCGAATTGTGGCAAGCACTCGTTAAAAGCAACTCTGAAAGTATTCGATGCATTCATAATTTGTACAGCGTCACGATGCCCAACTCTTAAAACCTCTATAATTTTATTCATTTTTATATGTAGGTATAAATCATTAATCGTCTTCATCATTAAGTTTCAGTGTGAATAAAAGCGCTGAACTAAAAATTCTCTCATCAAGGATTCAAATCCCGCTCATGTTAAAAAAAAATCGATCAGCTATTTTGTATGATATAATAATGTTTATTTATTTTTTTATTATTTATTATGTATAATATTTATATATATTTTAGTAGTTCTACAAGTGGGTTTTTGTATTTTTTCCCATAAATTATGTTATGACTTATTAATTATTTTAAATATCAATTGATTATACTCCATATTAAAATAAGTAAAAGACTAAGTCTATAAACTTAACACTGTAACAACTAATCATTATGTATCAAAACATCGTACGCAAATTATATTTAATAAAGAAATTGTATAATAAATCGTTCTAATCGAACTTTATATTTAAATACCAAATAATAAAAATTCAAGGGACATCATTTGAATTTACACAATATTTTTATTTAAATTTAAAATTTAATCCTATCAAGACGTAAATAAAAAGATTTTTTTAATAAATCGTACACTTTTTAATTGATTAATCAACATATAGGTTACACTAGTATCGAACTGTGTAACTCATTCTTATGGAAATTTGATTGTTTTAATTTTAAATCTTCTTAATAGTAAACTGTTTTAACTATGTAGTTCGTATGAAAGTGGCAAACTAAAGACGTTATATCAAAACTAGCATATGAAAGCTCAAACACTGAAAAAAGTAATTTCGATTTTACGACAAGCCCTCACTTGCATGACTTTTACAGCCACTACTAAGTGAAGTCTCTTTTTCTATTAACCCTCGCGTTTTAACAATGTACTGTCGCAACTTGTTAAATAAAAATATTTCCGATAAATACGCAACGAGACAAAGGCTCGTAAATCAAAGGTCACAATATTGACTTGAATAAAACATCGTACAACTTCACCGGAATATGTGGAGTTTATAGGTACAGTGGTCAATGAATTATTTATTAATGATTCGATAATATAATATTTTTAGATATATTTTGATAAATGTGGTTCAGTCACACAAAGCGAGAGTGTTGTTGTTGAAGAAGAGGGAATAAGAAGTAGGGTTGTAGTTATCTTATAAAAGAAGAATGGTATGTCAGAAAAGTATATTATCAGTAGTATTCGCATTTGCTACTACTGCCGAAAAGAAGCTTTTCTTTGTAGAAACTATTTTCGTACACCACTGATAAAGTAATCACAATAAACACTATTAGTAAGATAGTAATGATAAATATTAAAAATACTAAATCTATGGCGATGAAAGGGTAGATATTTCCATGTAGTTTATGTGTTGATCGGACATTACGCCATATTTATTGCCACAACTGAATAGTGATGAGAATCCACAAGTCTTTTCAACTACAACTCCCTTCACTTTCTCATACATTAGAATGAATTCACATATAAATATTATTTTCAAGGAAAACTACTCAAATTCAGGTTGGGTTGAGTTAAAAAAATCAAACGTAATATATTTGACTTAATATCGATTGTAGCTTATACGTTATAATAAGAGCTTCTTTGATCGTTTATATCTAAATGCGTAAATGCACACACTTGTAATTTTTTTTTGTGAAATTTAATTATTAGCTTAACGTGCAGTGTAGAATGACATAAAGATTATAGGAAGTATCGATTGTTTGTCCAAATACAATAAGAGTCTCTCCAGACGACATCATTAGGCGAGGCGCATAACAAAAGCACTCGAATGCAAAACAAACAAGTGATAGTCATGACCAATTATAATACAAGTACACACATACCTAATACTGGATGAAATATTTGTTAAATATTATGCGGCGGGAAGAGGAGACACAACAAAATAAATAACTGTTTGGACATAAAGGGAGGACAGACAACGGAACACGTTTATAACTCAGACGCCAAAAAGTGTTGCAATAACACTAAAATATTATATCGCCCAAAACAGGAAATATATGACCGTTATAATTCTGCAACTGACGACGAATGGACACAGCTTTTATTTTTGTACATTCAAACAACATTATACCTATAAAACTTGTAAGATTTGATAGGTTTTAATAGACAAAAAAAAATAATATGCTATCTCAATCTCATAAATATACATATTATAATTAAACCATCATTAAACTTAAATTTTATTTTATACACTTCGTATGGTTTTTTATTATGTAAGAACAGTTCTCTGGAATATCAGAGAACTTTTTTGAATTCGTTTTTTTATACACAGCAACGTGTTAATTTAATAGTCTGTCAGTGATCTTAACTATTACTAGTACTACACAGGCCACCGACCTAATAATCATCATTTACTTGACAATACAGGAAAGCAGAGTAAACCTAGATCAAGAGGATGGAGCGGGATTTTATTAATATTATTCTCGATCTTCCATTCCTCATAACCCATCAAATCAATTTAAAAAATATATGACTAGAGTGGGATTTGAACCCATGACAGTATTTGTAGTCACGCGTCTTATCCCCTAAGCTATAACGCTGGAATTTTTTTTATAATAGATACATTGTTTTTTTAATCCAAATATAATATAAATGGAGGGCGTCTATTATACAAAAATTATCGAATTAAGTCAATGAAAATTATTTGTAAACAGACCTCCATTAACTCACCAAACAAGTCATTACTGTAATATTCAGAGGGTGATCGAGTCTTGGCTTATATATTGAGCTGTTACTTTATGTTACATGATGATTTATTCAGTGAGTGAAAATGTAAAATTCTGGTTGGAGTTGTCAAAATGTTAGTATATAAATAATCTGATTTGTGTTTCCAGTCAACAGAGAATAGGGAAACGTGTGCGATGGCTGTGCTGGTATCTCAGTGCTTTTTCTCTTTCGTTTCACAACATTAATATCCCTAATTACCTTTGCCGGGAGAATTTAAATTGTTTCAGGGAAAGAAATGAGAAGGCGCCGGGAATAGGAAGACTCTTTACTTGACCTTCTTCCAAATACGAGAGACCTTTTCACGTAAATTCTTCGTTAGGTTTGGGACGGGCCTTTCATTAATTTAATGCATCATACGGTGTCTATTTATATCATAAAATAAAACATTAATTTCAGGGAGTATAATAATTGTTGCGATCGTTATAGTGGTGGAGGCAGAGTTTAATAAAGTTGGCGCCACGATCAAGATTAAGCTGGTTAATGAGAACATTAAAGCCTTCGTTGACACGATCCATGCAAACACATTATCAAATTACTATTGCATCCGACTATAACGTTTTGAATTGTTATTGCTGAAATAACTATGGGTGCATTTTGTAAAAATCAAAGCGATATGGAAAAAAGCGGACGTAGAAAACCACTTAACGCTAGAATCGTTCTCGAAATTGAACGGTTCAACAAGCATCAAAGTGAGTTTGGTATAACTCGGGTCATCAGTGCAGAAAATAGGGCCAAGCTTCAAGGCGGCTTTCGCATATTTCCAAACAAAATATTTTGTTATTTTAACAAAGCTCCAAGTTATCGGAGAGGCGCGAGGGCTTCCAAAACACGACCGAACTTTTGTTATATTTGACTTCGCCGGCGCAACGGAAAAAAGTTTACTTGCCCAAAAATTTAGCAGGGCGGCCCAAGAAAAACAACGGACGGTTCAATAATTTTCGAACCGGATGAATATTTAAAATATTCCGAACCGGGGTTGAATTGCAAAAACAAAGACGGCAACTGTGCGCCTTCTGATGGATTCGGAAATACCACGTAACACCTCTCACCCCCTATAACTTCGACAGTATTACCACAAGCTCTGTTGAAGCTCAAATATTATTAAAATATATTGCTATAAACTTTATATAAGAGTCTCAGGCGTTTATTTCAATTGGTATTGAGTGTGAAGTCCAACTAGGTCTACTCTAACCTCTATAAAATAATAACCACGCACTGTAGATTTAAATAAAATACTACAAGTGTTATAGCTAAGGGAGTAAAGTGTGTGGTTATGAATACTGTGATCATAGTTTCAAATCCGGAACGAAAAAAATATTTAATGTTTTATCTAAACACAAACCCCAAAAAGCCCCTCAGGTCTTAAAAAATATAAAAATATATATTTTAATATTAAATAAGATAAATGTATGCTTTTAAGTTTAACCATTAGTAGCAAGTTGGTAATGATGGCATTTAACAAAATAAATCAATTAAAAATTATAGTGTGGTAAAGTGTTCTTTTTTATTATTCGATCAAATGATATTAAATAGCTGAGTAAGCTGTGTTGACCGAAAAGAGTTCCATAATTACAAAAAGGCTCAATAAAAGGTCAAGGGGTGGTTTCTTAAATATTAAAAGAATCATAATTAGCCTATATTGACATTACTTCAAAACCGCCGTAATATTTTTTTCATACAATTGAATATAAATTAGGGTTTAGATAATAGAGGAAGATCGGATTGAAGGGTTGATGATGTGGCGTAGTATATAATAATATAATATAATAATATAACAAGGGTATGATGTGGGGTAGAAGTGTAGCAGGGTAGAAAGGCTGCCTCTTAAAGAAATCTAAATGGTATGCAGATTTGTGTTTGCGTAAGCATTAGCAGCAGCCACCACTTGTTTACTTTAGCTATAGGGTCATCTACCATCATCTACTATTATATTCTACTATTCTACTACCCTACACTGCCCACGAATATCTACTCACTATTCTGTCTAACACATCTCTACAAATAACATTTAAACTATGCAGATAGTCCTCCTTATCAATGAACAGAAATAACTGAGAGTGTGTTAGTGAGTCGTGCTAGAGCTGAATACTATTGGTGCGTATATGAATAGAGCTGGCCGACTAGAGAGTGTAAACCAGCTCTATTCATATACCGGTTGTTTCATTGGTGGGTTATCCAATGTAGGTATACGTTGTAATAAAAAATATTATGGCTTATTCATAATAGGTCAACGTGTATATTTAATGAAAACCAAACTATTATGTAAAATATTCAATATTTTATTACAACAAAGAACAACTAAAATTTAATAATTTTGTGTTATTAAACCATATATTCGAAATTACATATTTATTATACCATAAATATTAAAAAAGTGCCATTTTTTTGACGAACTTGCATTTTAAGAAAAAGAAATGTCTACTGTGATGTGATGTGAAAATATAAATAAATACATATATTGAAAATTGAGAAAGCTTTAATTTTGGATATATCAAAAATGGTCTCCTATTATTCAATCATGCTGCAGTACTACTAGAGCATTACGGGAGATCCCGAGTCATAATGATGATAATACAGCACTCTTCAGTTGAATATGAAAAAAATAAATACATAATAGGAATGACAAAATTTATGTAGTATGAATTTTCTACAGGGGTCGCAAATCCTAAATAAATTAAAGGTCCAAGGTGTATTTATAATACAATTTAATTTTCATAGTTTCGTCCTCCGGCATAATTCACCAGTAAAACGACCCCTTCGATAAAAATTTCGAAGTTGTCAACCCTTGCATTTGTTATAATGTTAAAATATCAGTATTTTATTGGCCCCATGCTAAATATTTATAAAAAATCTAATATTGTTTTGAGGAAATATCCCGCAGTCAACGCAAAGAGCAAATTTAACATGGTAGAACGATATTAATCTCATTACACCGCGATAAAATTGAATTATTAGGTAGGGGTTGCGAGTATTAGTATGTGAGTGAAGCTGTATTCAAAATAACGATTTATATTTAACACAAAATATAATTTGCGAAGCTCGTCTTTAACGGGGTGGGCTCTAAGTTCTTCTCTTGGCTAATTAGCTTTTGTTGTTTTATGAAAATGAAGTGCCAGAAGCGTAGCACCTGAAACATTCAGTGAAATGCAAAAAACTTTCAGAATATCATTATCATAGCTTAGACCGGCACGTCCTTCATAACTTGATACTGCCGAAAACAGTTTTTAAAACAGATGATTGTATAACTATCCACGCGCCGTTTGAAATCGTCATAATATTTTTTCAAATCAGTATTAGCGAATAGAGTTGATGGCAATGTGGAAGATGCAGAGAAGATCTTAATGGAGCTCTTGGCAACAGCTGACTTCTGTTGCTAATGTGAGCCGCCATGTTTCCACTAAATGACACAGGCATATTGTATGACTTCTATTCTTATTAGCTTATTACATTATTACCACTTTCAGCCAGTGAGCTAATGTGACCTTCGTTATTATTAAATTATATTATTGTACGATTTTTTGTATCTAGGATTTTTAGACCCTAGAACACTCAAAAAATACATTTTCGGTTTAAGCTATTTAACACAATAAACATTTTCAGGACACTCCTAATACTTAACTCCTAATAAAATAATTTATAACAGCATGACGCTTTCACTATTCCTTGGGAACGGGAGTCCTTTTGTAAAGCTTTAGAATCCTAGGCGTGCGTCGCCGTAAACGTACACCGTAAAGACGGTAATAGAGTTGCTTTTCTGTACTTTAGATCGGTTTTTTGTTAATCAGTGCCTAGTCCGAGGCTCAGAAGAGGCATTAACTAACAAAAAAATGATCATAAGTGTAGGTAAGTAACTCTACTACCGTATTTACGGTGACGTATGCCTGGGAATCCATTACTTTATGGCTTGGCCAGGCCTTTACGGGAAAATAATAAATAGAAGTAGTTTCCTTGGCCACCACACAGCAACGAGTCACGAATCTGTTACACTAGCCACTGGACCACAAGGCGGCTCTTTTCATAAAATAATTAAAAATTATAAACAAGCTTCATAATTAAAAGTGCAACGGACTTACTTAAGAAATTTTTGGGGTCAAATAGTGTTTGAATGAAATAATGATGCAAATTTTTAATTATTTAAATAATTTTAATTTTAATAGTAAAATGAAAATATTGAGAATTCATATCCTAATTATTTTATGTTTAATATTTCCCAAAATTTTTAGTAATTGAATAACAGATTTTATCATTAATTTTCATAACATTTGAGTGTACCAAAGCAAAATAATAACATTGATAATATTATAAGGACGATAGAAACAAAGTATGCGGAGAAAAGGCAAATAAAAATGAAGACAAGCGTAATCTGGAAAAGCAATTATGAGGCGTTATTAGGGATCACAGTCTCGTCGGGCGATCACAAAGCGAGTCTCAGATACATGTGTATAAGGGCCAAAGGGTGGCTCTGTGGGGGCGGCGTGGGGCGGCATTGTATGGGGTGGCGCTCAATAACTCAATGACCTGTGAATTAAGGGCGGCTCTTGCTGGTGAAGCCTTCCAATTAGCGACAACTGCCAAAGCTATTTCCGCGCACCATTTTCGTAGACCTTCCTAAATAATATCGTAGCTTAATCAAAAGAAACGGTTACATTGCAAAAAAGAAAAGATTGTCTCTCTATACGTCTGTCATGTCTCTGCTCTTTACTTCAACGTCGAACAAATTACCAAGTCAACTTATTAACAATTGAAGGGTTGCGTGGAATAAGGGCTAATAGAATGTTCTACTCGATAATTTCGAAACTGGCAATGTCAGTGTACGCCCTTATTCCATCCAGCCCCTCAATTGTTTATGTGTATACTCATATAGAGATTCTTGATCAAAAGAACGACCAGATAATTAATTAGTAAATAAAATATTTTTAAAGCAATTTGTTTGGTGTAGTTTCCACAATCAAACGTATTTCTTAAAATTATGGAATTCCACCCAAAAATAAAGACTATCAACAATTAATTTTTTTTTAATTTCTATGTTAAATACTATATAATACAGTATAAACACAATAATTTAGGTATGTCCCTCAAAGCTGAAAATCCATTATAAAAATAGTTTTAAATAAAATACAGCAAATAGATCCAAGAGATTTTTCATTTATTAAGTCTTTCAAGGACTTACAAATAAAATAAAAATTATTCACTATTAGACTGATGAATAAAAGTTTAGTTAGTTAGATTAAGTTTGAAGTGACATAATTATTTAAATTTTTGTTTGCATTTAAACTTTTTTTAAATATGTATTGATATCATCATGGAAAAAAACATCACGGAATTTTTATAATAGCGCCAAGTGTACGAATTGAGGGAGCCCAAAAATTTCTGGTGGAGATTCCACGGCTAAAAGTTTTCGGTAATGAAATTAGGAAACTGGGCCTTGAGAATATCTCGCATCGTAAATCGTGAGCCAAGTTACTCTCATTTTAGAGCATTGACTTACTAAATATTGATTTAAAAAATAAATATTCAGGTGTATGTCAGCTGGTAAAAAAAGTACGTATATACTTGGAAAACTTTTCCGTGGCTTTTCATACTTCCCATTTAGAAATTCATGTATTCTTATTTTACGGCCGACGATAATAACGGCCGAAAGGGAAATATTAAAGAAAAAAGTAAAGAGTGGTAATGTGGTTAGGCAGTAGTAGTTTTGTCGTTACCGGAGCAGTGCAAAACATCACCACGAGGCCGAGTAAACAACATTAAACGAAGAAAAATACCAACCTGAATGGAAGAAAGAAGTCTGTCGTTGAGGAATAAGGACAAACTTTATACACGTACACATTTCCATTACAAAGGATTCACACACACACACATTCACATTCATACATATATTCTGAAAGCATATTCTATTTAGTAGTATTCTTCCAATTGCATAGTCTGTCGAGTGAAAAAATAAAAAAAATGAAAAGGTGAAATTGTATAATATAATTTGGTTGTATGCAAGGCTAGGAATGAGAGTGTAAAGTGACGGGGAAGAAGTAAAAGAAGTGTGTGTTAGAAAGGCTCTAGCGGAGTTATGATGTCGTTGTCACGAGCTAGCCTCTAACAAATAGTCGGCAAATTGGTCGCTCCTTTCTGCACTCACTTTGCCTTCACTCTTTTGCTGTATGTTTTTATCCGAGAGCATAACGGCAAAGTCACCTTGCTAAATAATATCGGTCGATCGAAACCACCACATATACATACATATATCACATTATAATACATAAACAGTATCAAAGAACTCACCGGCATAGTTTGACTGCCGTGAAGGGTGTTGATGGCTGCTTGCGCTTCTTGGTGAGAGCTGAACTTCACGAATGCGCACCCTGGAATTTAAAAAATAACGGTTATTCATATTCTTTATACTATTAAAAAAATCTACGATATTATTTTATTTTTATTTATAAATACATATATCATTATATCATACTGCAGTACCACTAGAGCATTACGGGGGATCCCAAGTACCAGTGATGATAATGCAGCACTCGTCAGTTGGAACATGTATGACATGTATGCATGTAAAACATTATATGTACATAAAGTAAACTAACTTAACGCAAACAGCTGTGATTAATATGGGTTACCAAAAATATAGATGCAGTCAAAGTCAGTGTTAGTTAAAATTTAAACATGACATTGACCTTACACTGTTTTATGTATTTAAAAATTATTTTATCTTGAAATAGGGTGAAAATGAAGTGAGAAGTCTGTACATTAAACAATTAACGAATTTTATAAATAATATTAATAAAATATTGTGTCACTTTAATTCCAACATTGTTCAATTTTATCAGGTCGTAAAGGGCAGAGAATTTTTATATTTGTAACCTAATACATTAAGAATTATTTTTCTCTATTCAAACCATACGAAATTGTTGAATAGCATAGTGAAAAATATACATACACCTTAACGTTATAAATAATTATAAAAATATTTTTGGGCTATGTCTAATTATGGCTGAAATTTTGCTAATTTATGTTAAATAAGTGTGTTCTTTAAAGAAACCTTAGTTCATATAAATAGACTATGTCAGGGATCGAACACCACAGGCGGCTCAAATATGTATATAAACGCTCATATATTTATTCAAATCACATTAGTTATTTCCGGATAAATTCACGAGCAGCTGAATGGCGCATCAGCAGCCGCCATGTCAAAAAAATGACGTAAAGAGAAAAGGAAAAAATTTTCATTTTCCGTTCGTCGAAATGAGATTGAATTCTTGTGCCGTCCTCCTTAATCCTGCCTGCCGATTCCCTCTTCGTTCCTTCGTCCTCCCTCTTTCGCTCTCGGCATCTCTCCTCTCTCATTTTCATTTTAATAACTTACTTTATGACGTGTTACATTGAAAGGAAAATAAAATTTGAATGCGCGATCCTGTTCTCGCCGTCTCTCTGTCTCTCTTTTTAATCAACAAATTCAGATCGAAGACGGCGGCTCAAATTATCGACACCTCGCTTCTGTAATTTTATTCATGAACTGATTTTTCATTATTGATTTGCAGTGTGTCTTCAATAATACAGCCGAGCGTTATAATGAGAGGAAAACAATGTATGATTGAGATGTTACTTTGTTTGTTTGAGAGAAGAGTCATGAATTTCGACAAATTTCCAGAGAAAATATTTGCTTTCATATAAAGAGAAAAGCCTGCGATAAACGCGGAACGACTTTGCATTGTTTCAACGCTACAAAATAAATATGGAAGGTTTGTTTAGCCATACGATGCCTCTTCCTGCACGACGCAATCTACTTTACTACAAGAAGCCTTCAATTAGAACACCATTTATTTTATTTGTTATGCATTGTTCATTTAGCTATAAAATAAAACAAACGCAGCAAGAGAATGTAATGCAAATAGAATAAAAACGATTAGAAGGAATGCGGTGTGATGAGAATGATGGCGGCAAAACGATTATGATGTACGCGCATAATCAGAGGGGTGTTTTGTGAGAAGATTTCACCCAAAGCTTATCTACCCTCGCTGTCTTTGTAAGGGTGTTTCCTGTTTGGCAATAGCATTCAGGGAGTGAGGGCGATAAAGGAAGGAGAGACCACCCTTAAAAATAATATTGTTTGTCTTGACACTTCATCTTGACGCGACAAAAGCCGTCATCTACCTGCCCCGAGAACCTCTTGATCACAGCCTTTCCGCCTCTTTTAAGTGCCCCTAAACTTTTATATTTCTTTATTATTTATTAAGCCGCCCACCAAACGACCGCATCAAAGAGGTAAATAAACACCTTTCCTCGAATAAATCACCTCTACCGTTACCCATAACTTTTGATTTTAAATTACTATATGTTTAATATCATTAACCGTGTCAACACTATTGAATTATCAATTATCAATGGATCTATTTAATGAAAATAATACAGTGTTTTCCTATGATTCTTAGCTAGTATTTACAATATAGGGTAGAATAATCACACAAAATTTTGATCCCTGATGATTCAAGTTTTTAGTTAAAAGTACACATGGAATTTAACCAAGACGTCAGTTTTTTTTACTATTAATTTTTTTAATGTAAAACGAATGCATTAAACGTTTATTTTGTAAAAGAGTACGTTAAGTAACAATGAATCCGAAAGAAAACAGAAAAAAGGAAATAACAATTTCGCGGATTGCTCAAAGGTCGCAATTTGTATGGGATTCGCCGAAGTCGTTTCGGAAGATAGAAAGAGTTTCCATCTAGTAGAATGCTACAATCACACTTTTACATGTTTTCTTTCCCCCAAAATATTTATATATAAAAGTAAAGTATTGTTTTTTATGTATATGCAGTGTGGACTCTTGTATATTATTAAAAGTGTAGAACTATAGAAGAGAAGCAACAGGAAAGTAATAGTGTAATTTGGTTTATGCGAGTGGGGTGTGATATGAAAGTGCAAGTGGAGTTGAGAACAAAGGCCCTAATCGTTGGTTATTCTGTATCGGTTAGAAGCAAAAGATATCACGATGGAGGACGAGCAGGTGAATTGGCAAGACTCCAACCATGTTTTGATAGTAGACCCTTTTAGACACCAACTAGCTGCCACTAAAGTTGCCTTCTACTTTGTCACTTTATCCAATATAAGCGTCTCTCTAAAACAAACTTTATTTTATAACTTTTCTTACTACCCCCATTCGTTACCCTAAAAATAACAAACAGTGGTATTTCATAAATTACCAACATTTTATTGTGTTTACTATAATACCTTTATCGATCACTAAGCCGTATTACAGACTAAAATATGTGTTGTCATTCAGTTTATTAGGAATATAACGTATTGTTGATTTTCATGTACCTATATGAGAATAATGTAAGAGATTAATTAATTTAATTTAATTAACATATGTATATACGTCCCGAGAGGGTAATTTTAGACACAAAAACGTATTAATTCATTGTCTGTCGGTAATCTTAACTATTACTAGTTACACAGGTCACCGACTTAATAATAATCATTTACTTTACAATCAGGAAATCAGAGAAAACCTGGATGTTCAATCGGGATTTTAATAATATTATTCCCGATCTCTCAGTAGTAATAACCGATCATTTTTTTTCTCACTCGAGTGGGACTTGAACCCCATGACCACAGTATTTGTAAGAAATGAATTTAAATAACTAATTATAAATTGTTTTATTTAAAATCCACTATTCCATGAGTTGATGTCAAAATAATTAATCATTAAGTTTCTTGTCTATTAAGATACTTTATCTTATAATCAAATTGGCAAAATGCGGATATGAATAAAGCATTCAGAATAATGCACTTTTACTGAGTAAACTTGGATTTCATCGATGATATTTGAATAAATGCATTTTGGATGACCAAGATGAATGTACTTTACTCTGTTTTTGTAACATTCTAACATAACTACAGGGAAATGATATTTCAGTTTGAAATTTATTGAGTGTATTTTAGAAAAGAGGGTATTCGGTTTATTTGTTATTCGTACAAAGTGAGAGGTTTGCAAGATAAATTATAAGACGTCGCACAACAAGAGAGTTTGCACTCGAAAATTTCTCATATCTTATTTGTTGGAAAGTGTTGCACTAAAGTACTAATAATACACATTATTCTCGTAAATTCACGACTGTTTGATAGTAGTTGCTACATTAATATGTTTTCGGCGGAGTTGCACAATCTGAAAAATACACCGATCAATTGCAGGTGCAAAGTTTTGTGCCATTCGTGAACTTTTGCAAACCGTGTGTGCAACTTTTCTTTTACCCCGACACTTATTCGCCAATCTTAATATTGCGCGATTTTTCAAAACAACTTATAATATATAAATAAAATAAAAAGCGGTCGAGTGGAACTAGCGTAGTTTAAAAGTAGATGTAACCCTATAATTAGCAAGGAAAGTGTTTATACAAGCATTCATGCGCACGACGACGGATTCTCAATAGACTCGCTTTCACTCAACTTTAATTAAAGTGATTACATACAATGAAAACACTGTTATTAACTATCTTTTAATTTGTTAATGGTATGCTTTTATTAAAGCGAATAGCATAGCATAGTAGCAAGAATATGAAATATTAATATTCATTGAACCTATGCTTTCCTCTTTATACGACCTGCGTTGAGTCTTAAAAAAGAGTCGAACAATTAAAAAAGAAGCACTCATATAAAGAAAGGTGCAGTTATGATGTAATAGCCATACTTTTGTATTTTAATTTCATTGCATTATATGCGAACATTGGACAATGTACAAGAATGACGAATAAGCCAAGGTGTCATATGTTATTCATTAAAGATTTAAGTGGTATTTTCAAAATTTTAATTTTATATAGTTAATTCATGAGAAAAGAGATGGTATAAGTTAAGCGTTTTATGGACTAAAAAAAACTTTAATGCCTTTTTAAATTGAAGCATACGGTTAGTGTAATCATAAAAAACTAAAATAATATTAGTAGCAACTTTGGAATCGAAATACGCTCACGTCTTATAAATACAGCATTTAATTTAACTTTTCTTAATTATTAATTTGTTACCATTGAATAATTATTAATTATCTACATATTGTAGGTTATCAAGACAATAAGTAACTATTAGGCTATATTAATCTTGCGATAGATGTTAAGAGAGAGAAAATTGAATAATTCTGATGTCAATTAAGTATATAATGATCAATTAAACGATTATACAGTTATATATTAATGTAGTAATAAGTCTTAGAATTATTAGAGTACGTCCGATACCACCGATATATTAGAAGGCGATACAACTGGATGTATAAATATCAAGATGGCAGATCAAACAACATTGAAATCAAGGTGATTAAAAGTATTAAAACAACAGCAATAAAGAGCGATGTACACATCTATCGAGAATTCACACAAAATAATTTAGCGCGCTTAAAAATTAGTGTTATCTCATTCAGACTCGTTCAATTAGTCCAAAATCTTGATATTTATACAGCCAGTTGTTTGGCCTGCAAATATGTCGGTGGTATCGGTACGTCCTGTTTGATGTTTGACATCCAAGGATCTGGAACGGAGCAAGGACGTATATCGAGATACCACTGTATTTAAATATGTGTGTATTGTATTTTATTATAAAGTTATTTATGGTTAGTATGGAAGTACATACATACATAGTAGGTTATGGGATGGAGGAGGTTCACGTTAGGTGGAATTAAATGAAATTATTTGGGGCTGGTTGCCCGCGGCTGACTCTACGAGCTACGACGAACTAACCCCTTGGGCAGAACACACGACCCTTTTTAGAGGCTCTGACCACTCGTTTTGCTTTGCCTTGTCCCACATACTCGTGTCCGTATATTTTTTTCAATAATTTATAAATATACATCTCATTCCGAGTTGTCGGATAACATGTTTGGTCTGTACAAAAACATAGGAAATTGTTTTAATATTGTGTTGCATGTTGAGGAAAGATATTGTGAGTGATTGACGTAAGCATTATTGATCTGTCATTTGATGAAGAGAGGGATGGTCATTCACCACAGACCCTCGGACAGGAGGGTGGACACACACACACACACACACACACCCTGGATGTTATAATATATTTGTACATACGGACGATCTTACTATCCAAAGAGAATTAACTTGATTAGGTAGAAGAGGGAACTCGTGTAAACAGTACTGCGATACATCCTCATATGTGATGTTTGACCGCTTCAACTAATTCAAATAATCGATGAACATAATATAAATACTAGATTAAATATATAAACTCTGTTAATTAATTGATTTTTCAATTATCATCCAAATATTTTTTTTACAATTTAAAAAAAATCTTAAGCCGATATCAAATGGAATTTAAGCTATATTTTTATATATGATTACTGTCGAAACTAAAGATTTATGTCAATCCAAATGTAAAATTTATTTTCCCAACTCAATATTTATTGTTTCATAATTCAATAAAATTAATCGAAAAATATAGTACATTCGAAGAATTATTTGATTATGGAGTCAAATTGTGTTTTCAATGCAAAAAGGCCTGAAAAATGTTTTCAATTACAAGAAACTCAATAATTGACTATCTGGATGTACTATAATAAATATATTATATTACTTATAATGAAATAAGCAATTAGCAAATATTTTAGGTTTAAAAATAATTTCATCATCAAAAAGATTTACGACTAATGATATTTTTTAATTTTATGACATTCTAATGACTAAATATAAATTTTTTACAAAGTATGAGGAAATTAGCACTCATTTTCCTAGATTTCTATTAAAACTACTAAATTATATATATTTTTAAACGGGGTTATAATTCTATTTGTTACAATTAAAATGTTTTTTCAACAATAATAATACTTATTTATATGTATACCTACATTAGTTCAATAAATCAAACGTATTCTGTAATTGGTTCGAGTGGAAGATTTTATTCGAAATGAAAAGAGGAAAGAAAGAATGAAAGAAAGGCATATCCGAGCCTTTTTAAGTTGCCCCTCTCGAAACCCTTTAAGGTTTTCCTTCCAAATTAGAGGAGTTCTTTGATGTGTAGAGTGGTTGCTTTGAGGTGAACCAACCTTATGTTGTTGTTCATGTAAGTATCATTTAAATGTGCTTTTCCAATCTATACATATTTAATAAAATAAGCCGAGCTCAGTGTTTAATATAAAATGATTATACTAAATATTTATGGGTGATTAGTGTGCACACATTATATGCTAAGTACCGCAACGAATGGTTTTTCCTGAAGGTTTATGGGGTAGAACTACTAACACTACCATGGTTTAAGTTAGTAGCTCATTCCTTGTACACATGACTATTATTATAGGCAGCTGGTCGTGTAATGACCCACGCATTTCCTTCCGGACTTCGTTATTATTACAGTCAATCACTAATGACGGTCACATGTATTAGAATACAGCCTTCATCACCAACTCAGTGCTAAAAACATAATTTATATTATGTGGCAGCTAATCTAATAGCAGAATATAGGAATCAGACACTAACAAATCAAAGAATTTAGTGCTGTTTCCCTGAACCTTTTAGCTTAAAAAGGCGAATTTATCGACAGGGAGCGAACACACCTTAATGTTTAGATCGGCCCACTCAAATATCACCGACCTCTTTTTAACATATATTCACCAAAAACATTACCGCCTTTCTCCAGACCAATCCACTTACGATGAGCACCTGCTTTCTGTTTAGCCGAACAATGTAATCCGAAATGAAAATAAATTATAAAAAGGTGATATTTGATTTGGAGCAGAAGGGTAGATGAGCCGATGTATATTCTCATTAAGTCACGTTAGCAGATTTGCCATCGATTTTTCAACCTCCTTTTATCACCACCACCCGAAAGCTTATCGCTTATTGAATATACTCTCCGAGGAAAACGAGCCGACCGTCTTCTTTCTATATAAAATATGCCGTGTTAATCATATAAATTGAATCTTAAAACATGTAAATATCTGCGAAGTATAATCGGAATAAAGCTACCAATATTTCCGCATATGTATTGTTTTCCTTTATATCACCTTTACGAGGCGAGGGTGAAAATGGGAGCGAATTTATTATTTTTTCCTTTTACGGCTCAGTTTATCTGGTGTGGTTCGATCTGGCACCACCTGTACCCAAGATGTTTGCTTTGGATAGAATGTGTTTGTGTGCATGTCTTTAGGGTGGTGGGTGGAAAGGGTGAAAATGCCACATACTGCAGCCATATAAACACGAAAAGAAAACACTTTCATTGTTTGTCATCGATAGATTTCCAACCGACACTTACCCATAAAATAATTGAATATTTATAAATATACACCGACCCTACACATGGATTATTTTATCTGCAGTCTATCAGCATATTTTTAATGGATTCTTTAAACTAGATTCCCGTCTTAATATAATATGATAGTAGAGTATCAGAGGTGATCGGACGAGGTTGCCAACCGACCGTGAAATAATAGCACTGTCAACTGACACACCATATGTGTTCAGGATACTATAACATTGCCTCACTTTCATCATACAATGCCATTTAATTCCAATAAACATCAATGTAATTTCTCGATATCAAATATATGAACAATTATATTAATAGGACTATTACAAACAAGCTCAAAAAATTGATTAAGACAAATATTATACACGACATTGCTTTGTTCACAGATTAAATGTCTTTCATTTTTAAGAAATTTAAATCGTTTATTTCAGAAAATTGTCACATAACCAATTTTTAAATTTGAATATATAAAATAATGCATACTAATCCAAAAAAATGTAATACATCGTTATGTAAATATTTTAATGTTAACTATTAAAATATAATTTAAAGTTTTTTATCATTCGTCATATTTTTTTACCTAACAATTTGAATCTATCTAGGCTATTTGAAAATACATATTTTTATATATAACTAGCTCAAGTGCTTTTATTATATTTCTTTCTGCACTAAAGCATTAAAATATATGTGGTTTTGACGGCTTATTCCATTAAAAATGTATCTGCATTGAATCTTAAATTTGATTCTTTTGTTGTTTTACAGATTTTTGAAACAATTGATTAAATTAGCATAATTCAGGAAAATTGTCTACCCTCATGCACGTTAAATAATTAATATAATATAATAAATATGAGCAACATGTCTCATTGATTCAAAATGCAGTATCCAGGCTTTTTAATTTTTTTTAAATATTTACAAATTATTAAGTAGTGATAGTTCAAATCTCTGTTCGTGTCATCTTATGGTGGGAACTTAATCTAATAATGATATTTTTTAAATAAAATTCACATTTTAAAAATTGTGATGTATATGATAGGAATAGAATAGGAAAATGACTTCTAAAATATAAGGCCGCTTTAGGAACGATATATTGAAGAAGTGAAGGATGACCGGACCGCTTCACCAGCACAATTCGTGGCTTATCGAGTGACGTCGGATTTCCGTGGGCTTGCAGGGAGATTCACATCAGATTGGGCATAATGGGTGGTGGCAGTGAGATGGGAACGGGTTGGAAGAGGGAAGGAAAAAAAGTCGGTCGACAAATGGACGCGGTGTGGCGATTGACCGGAACTTGCCAATGTAATTTGTATGGCATTGTGAAGCCGACGCCTGAAAAATGCGCCGCGACGCCAAACCCGCTTTAATCGCCACATTCTACATTGACAGTGTCAAATGGCGCACTGTCTCTACTCCGCTCTTGTCTCCTTTTTACGTGTCTGCCATTATATATTGCTATACTGTATTGTATTATATTATGCATGTTTCATGAACAAACATTTCGATAATGGCTTTGGAATATTGAAATGTGCATCGTTCAAGCTTTGTCATACGGTATGGGCATAAAAGGCAGAAATCTATCCATACCGGTGCGCCTTCAAAAACTAATGGTCTCCAGTCCACAAAGAGAGAAAGAAGCTTAAAAAATAATCGAAGTAGGCGGAGCAGGAGAAACCGGAGTAGGCGGATCTGAAGGAGGAAGTTGTGGTAAATTTAGCGTAGAATCATGTGTCGGTTGGGCAGACTCCACTGCCCCAACAGGGATTCTATACGATTAACTGCTTCTTCTCCACTAAATACATACATTAAAAATATATCATTCGATAAAAATAATATGGATTTTTAATAAAATAAGGAATATCGTATGGTCGCTGAGGTAATATATGACATTTTACGAAAACACGATCTAACGACTTGGAAGTTATAAATGTGTATGCGTTACATTTTTATACGTTAACTTATATCTTTTTGCGGTTGTCAATATTATGTTAACATGAAGGTGCTTTATACATTGATTCATTATGTTATAGGAGCATAATAAAAGGTTAACAACCTCGAATATTTCACATATTAATATTGATTTACAATAGTGAACAAATCGATGGATCAGTGACACCAAGCGTACGTATATATTTACAAATTAAAAAATAAATATTTTTATACTCAATATTTATATACCATACACCTGGTAAAATTGAACCCGCGTATCTTGGATACCAGTAAGGAGTTCTTACCACTAAGCTAATATATAGCACAGTTTCCAGTAATTCGTCTCTAAAGAGTCCTTCACATTTGACACACTTTAATTACTATTTTTTTATTAAGCACACACTAAATGATTATTAGGGTTTACTTCTGAGAGATAACACGCCTATGAAATTAATGAACTTTAGCTATAATTTGTTATACACATTCATTATCAATATATATAAGCTTCTGATGTGGGTGCATTTTTTATTATTGATGATAGAGGGAATTTATTTTCACCTATTGACATTAATGTATACAGTGAACAAATATATTTGAGCATATTGGTTCAAGAATGAAAAAAAATGTTGATGAATAGAGTAAACAGGGCATTTGGTGATGGAAACCACGCACGTCCCTAACAAGTTGCCCTTCCGACATGTTTACTGTGCCAATTGAGAGTTTGCGTGAATGGAGGAATTATTGAGGATGTTTACTACTCGCTGTGTGTATATATATAAATAAAGTATTTATGAATGCGTTACCTGCATTGATAAAGGTACAGACAAAGTACGGTATACACATAATAGGATAGGCAGTAGTGATAATAGTGGTAGTAGCATCAAACGGCGATATTAAAGTTGTAAATAATAGCTAACACCGCTGAAGTACAATTAGTACAAACTACCGTTATTGCATTCCTACTCATATATTCCACTATCTAATCAAATTAAATTAAATTATAGAAAAGTCGAACGTTGCTCAAGCTCTTATTTTATGCCGATTTTTCGTTTCCCTTGGATGTGTTTGTAATACTTAGGTTCTATAATTAGAATACAAATTATATGTAATCTACTAATAATGCTTGATAGTACGTTGAAATGGGATGGATTAATTGTAATACTAGTTGTATAAATTATAATAAAAGCAAATATGGCATATATATTACCATTATAATTTACCAGCGTTATAAATTAGTTGCTCGGGGGATAAGACGCGTGGCTACAAATACTGTGGTCATGGTTTCAAACCCCTCTCAAGTAAAAAAATGATTTGATCAGTTATTTTGTCCGAGAGATCGGGAATAATGTACATAAACTCCCTTGAGCCAGGTTTAATCACTGACAGACAATGAATTAACACGTTGGTGTGTAAAAAATAACCTAACCTTAACTGTCAATTTGTAACCTAATCTAACTTAACCTAAGTTGTGAATTTAAAGATATGTTTTTGTGTTAATAGCCCATCAATATGATTGTTTATTAAGACGTGTCAATTATTTAATATGCATGCTAAAAGGCTAAATAAAAAATCTCCCTAATATCTGGAATATTATGAATATTTTGTATGTTTCTTTGGTAAAGTTTATAATATCGGTAAGTTTAGTGTTAATAGAAGATACAAAAGGCGCCAGATGTATTGCTATGTCTTTTGGGCGACAGCTTGCTTTTGCTGCTTAGTACGCGTATTTCACTATACATTATATATTATTATAATAATATGCAAAACAGTGGCGGTCGGTGGGAGACTTTTACACTAGGGCAAACAGTTTGACAAATATATGATAATATTTACTAATTCATATCTACGTTTCAATTGAAAAGAGGCACACGTATTTTATAATGACGACGAACACAATCAGAGTTGACAGAATACAATGCGGCACGAGATTAACTTGAACAGATAATCCAGCCAAATAATAATTAATATAATAAGGGATTATTGGATGAAGTAGCCGAGTGTATTGAATTAAATGGGAAGATTAACACAGAAAATGTTAATATAGATGAAGGTGGTAGTAGAGCCGAGAATGGAGGTGAAACATTTACTTAACGTGCTTAACTGTTTCTGTTCTCGGCTATAATGCCCCCGTACCAATAATACTACCCGTATTTTTCACAAAGTCCGGCAGGGGTGAATATTAGCAAATGGGCCATGGATAAAGTATTGGATTGCTTTGATTTCATTTTCGAAATTGCGATATTCCCGATATTCGACTTTCGCTATAAGCCGTACGGAATACTAAACTAACAGAGATGTGCGCGGAATCGACAAGAAGATTTCATTCACTTGCCGTATTATTTAATTATTTATCGTATTTATGAACTCGAAAAAGTGTTTTAATAAAATATTGTATTACACGATTATTATTATTTTTAAAGAATAGTAAAGCATAAGTTTAGTGGGTGGGTTAGGACGGGACGCCGAAGGGTAAAGTAGAGTAAGTTGTCTGGTATGATTGTGATCTAGAAAGCTTGTCATAGTGTATGTACATACATAATGTAAGATAGACACGAGTTATAGATAAGAACAAGTACCATAAACACTATCTCCTCCGCCAGTGAACCGTCATGACATTCACCACTACTCGCAAATTAAGATGTTATGGATGTAATGCATTCATCTCTTTGTCGAATATAGGAAAAGCCATGTATTTATTCAGTGCAGCTAGCTAGAACACTAACTATATAATACATCGTCATATTCGTGGCCAAAGGCGAAGTTTATACATTCAATTAACCTTTATGGCGGAGCATAATCGAATCAGCCGGTAAACGTTACTCGTCCGACTAGTTTATTTTAGAAGTGTTCCTATCAACCTTTGCTTCTGATACATCTAACATGCCAAATATTACTACACTATTCCTTAGCACTACTTATTTCATTTAATCCAAATGTATCAAAATGAAATAATTCAAAAAAAATGAATTCACCTCCATATACCAATCATTTCAGACTGTATTCGAACCTAAAAATGTGTAAGATCTCGGATTGGTTCAACTAATTCAAAAAGATTATATGAAATATAATATAGTGGTTATTTAACAGTAAGGAGTACCAAGTATAACCGTATGAATTTATAGATAATATTAAAATCTGACGGCCGTATTAAATATAATAGTCTATTGAGAGTTGTGTAAGTGAGTCGTGCCAGAGCTGATATTGGTGCGTATACGAATAGAAGCTCGCCGAACAGAGTTTGGTAGTATTGGTGTACACGCATACGCACCGCACGCACACACTCTAATTGTAGATATTTTTTTTTCATTTCCTTTACTATCTTAAGTTTTTACATAGATACCTACCAAATATACTATTATGAACAAATATTTTTTGGGAGTATTGTGTTTTTACTAAAAAAATACTACAATTAATTTAAGTAGTTTCTCAAAATATTCTCTAAAATTTGTAATAAATGTCTATGGTGAGACCATTGTTTGTATACAAGGCTCTCTTCATATATTCGTCACCATGATATCCAGTAAAGAGTGGACATAGGTTTGTTGTAATAATATATTGTATGTGGTGGTAGTGCAGCGGTGGTAGTAGAAGTCTCGTTAGGCGACTCACTCCCTTGGAAATTGCAACCGAAACCGTAATACAGCCTTTTCATGTTCAGTGGCCGTGTGCAGTTCTATGAGTAATACTACATTTATAATATCTAAGCCTGCCCTCACTTTTATTGCGTTACATCCTTCATAATGCTTCTTTACGACAACAATCTTGCAATACATATTTATATAAATATCTACTAAATTGATAGAAACAAGCAACAAGAGCGTAGCAGAGCTCGAACAGATAAGTAATTCCGATAAAGCATTTGCCATAACTAAAAGTAGAAACTTGTGTAATCCCACCAATGAGAGAATGGAACCAAGCACAAGCGCCAGTCAGAGGTAATCTCTTATATTTGTTTACATGTTTAAATTAATTCATAGAGGGATTTAGGTGGAGGGTTTTTTAATCAATGCTTATAAGGGATGGAATAAAAAAATTATGAATTTTATAATCACACGTTAAAATCTTTTTGTTTGATGATAACTTAATGTATTGTATTCATAATTTATAAGTATGGTGACTAACTTTTTTTTCCTAAAAAGGAGGAAAAACTATTAAAAAAGAGATCAAGTATACTTGATTTACTGAAATTAAAAAGAAATTGCCATAACGCATTTGAAAAAATATTTTGATGATGATTGGTAAACATTAATGATTTGAGAGAATTCAACAATAAATAGTAAATATTTTTATAATAGCTACAAACTAATTTTTGAACATATAATGAACATCGGTGTCTTGTTTACAGATTCATTTTATTAGGTGATTTTTTTATACAATATTCTTTTAATATTTATATGATTCACCCAAAGAAAGATGCTGATGGCCATTGTTTATTATTACATGGTGTATGTGTAAAAAGATATTTGCAGTTGTTTTATTGTTCACTAAATATGATGGTTGGTATGGCGACAAAAGTAAGAGCCGACTAGAAATGATATTTGTGCGCAATTTCTAGAACATTGAACACTTAAATGTCAATATCAACAAAGTATGTGCTCCAAGAATATACATAGATGCCATCTTTGCCAACAAGATATCCTCCACCATCACCGACCCCCATAACATTTGAATATTCAATAACCTCACCGTTGTTGCTCGAGTCTGTCTCTCTTAAATAATATTCTACATCCACACTGATTTACACTCGGTTACATACCAGATGAAAAGACAAATAATAAGTCGTAAAGTTTCCAGATTTCAGATGCACACATTAAGATGAGCACTGCTCTGTCATGCAGCATTGATGGCGATATCGGATAGCTTTATTATACAGCAGGGAAGACACTATCACTACTCTTTACATGCAACTTTACTCCTACCGGTTGAATACTTTGTTGACATTATACAGAGGAAACGCTCAATTGAAATCTTATGACCGTGCATTTTCCACGATAACTGTTCTATTCGATAATATAGATTGTGGAGTCAGTACGCGGAGGAGAAATAACAACGACACTAAATTTCCGAGAAACAAGGCTTGGCTCACTTTTTGTCAGCGCACATGTCGATTCGAGGGGAAATTCCGACTCAATAATGTCAAAACAATACACTTTACTGGGGTTCACAAGATATATGGTCCGCCTTTGTGTAGTCTACTTATGGCCGGCCAAAGAGAAACACGCCGAACTCAAATTGGATAAGAATCCATGGCTGTCCTTCTCATCACTGAATCCAAATACGAATCCTGAAAAATATGATGCACTCACCGGTGACAACACAGACATTTTTATTTCCAACAGTAAAGCTATCTTGTGTTGTTATATAAAAACCACCGGAGTGAAAAGATAAAAGGCTTACGTGACTGAAAAGGTTATAGTCGTTTTCAGTGAATACTCACAATATTTTAATAAAATTATACGTATATAAGGTGACTTTTCTACTGACATATACACATATTTAAATAAGTTGCACGGGTTTGGTATTCTAGAAACACAAAGTTTTCGGCCCAGTGACCTTTTGTCAGGACAAAGGCAGGCAACTCACTACGAGAAGGTTTTATCCAACATGGTCGATAGAAGTCGATATGTGAAGCCCGGGGCCAAAACAATACGACCAGTTTTCTATCTGCATGCGAAAAATAGAAAAGGGATCCCTCGCTACATTTAAGAGTCATCATTCCTTTTTCAAATACACGCTTACCAAGCATTTTTACATCGAGCCAATGTATGCTTTGCTTTAGATTAATAAAATAGAAATAATAATAAATAAAATGCAAGAGTGTTATTTTATTGAGGTGAGGCTGTATTTATTGTGGTGGCGAAAGAGGCTTCTTTCTTGGAATGGCATCGTAGCACAATAGCAAAGCCGACAGACGTTATATCTACTGTGAACAGGCACTGGTTTAAGGCTGCTTCTACTTCTACTTCTATTTCTAGTACCGCTTGCTGCTACGACTACATAGCTTTTGGCCCCAGAGGCCTTTACGCTACGGCCTATTTATTTTTTCCCCCGCTGGATAACTGCCACCCCTAAGTCTTCGTTATGGGAAACATTGCGCTGCAATCCAAACCCCGACTAAGTACTATCGCTTTCATTAAATATAACCCTTTCTAATGAAACATTAAACTAGTTTCTGTTGAGGTCAAAATAATATTACAACATATAAGTAAATCTCACAATTATTTTACTCGTTTTAGAGAGGATTGAGTATCGTTTGAATACGGAAATTATTATAATTAATTAAGTCACTGAGTATAATCATTCGGTGATGTGAAATTTTGTTCGCAGTTGGCTAAACGAAAAGACGGTAGAATTATTTAGTAAAGAGAGGGGCTGTTTTTGGGGTGGCGGATGGTGAAATAAGGGGACCAAGAACGCAATTTGGAAATCCGCTTACGCAGGTTGTCTCAGCTCTGTGTCTCAAATTTATCGGCTGCCTAATATTTTGCTGGCACTACCAGGACCTGCAGACAGTATCATCATCATCGTCATCAATTTTTTTCAGTAAAAATACAGTATGTTATTAAGTAGAGAGTGCGTGGATGCGATTAGAAGTAGAGTTTGCCACTTGTTGTTTCAAGGATTTGGAAGGAACAACGAAGTTGTAATTTCTTTTATTCTCATACTAGAGTTAATACACTTTTTTATGTGACAAAAAGGCTAACAAGTAGTCAAAAACGAGTGGAAAAATAAATCGCGATTATATTATTTTGCCGAGGCCAGATTACCGCTGTATGGAAATTTGTTTGTGAAAAAATGCGAATATTTTCTTAGAATCCCTTTGAATGTGCTTCCAAGTTAATGCGTTTACGAAAATTTGAAACTTCTCAAAAATATCCATGTATCTTTGGATTATCAAGGAGTGTTTGCCTAAGAAATATAAACGTGCTATAAAATGATGAATGTTGTAGAGACACTAATAAAAAAATGACAATTAAGTGTATTGTGGTGCCGCAGACTTTCATAGGTATAATTAAAGGTGTAAAAAGCTAAACGTTTTCTGGGTAAACTTAATCAAGCGAAAGGAGTCACGTAAAGTTGGCGTGTTTATGAGAAAACATTTATTACATTTTTATTATACAACATGTCTAGCTTCCATATTGTTACTGTTATATCAAACTTTGATACAACTCATTGTCTCTAATGAAATATCTACTATCGTAAAACAAGCTGGGTGAAAAAAGTGTTAAAGAACAAGTTGTTGTTTGTTTAAAATTCAAGTGTGGCATTAGACACTAACAGCTGGGAATCGAACACGCAACTTTAATATAATAATAGTACTAATTGAAAGTTACTGCCACCACAAATATCGCGTGTCTTCAAAGAATTCATTTACTCCAGTAATACTCACTCGCATTAACTAATGACTTCAGTCAAAACGACTACTCTCTTTATACAAGATTAACTCGTTACTATTACAATAAAAATCTTTCCTCTACTTACTTAACAGCAATTGAATAGAAACTCACCTGGAAGAAAAGAAAAGATAGCATTATTAACACTGAAGGAAAGAATGATAGAAAGGAGAAGTCGCGAAACAAAAGTAACGAGATACTTTAGCTTCAGATCGGCGTTCAAGTCATAAATATCTGATCGGGTCATATTATAAATTCAATGTTCGGGTGGAGCTCATTTCGTACAATAAGCGGGATTCTCGCTAAATTCGAGCTTTTCTCGTTGGGCTTTGTTGTACAAAAAATATGGGGCATTTGTATTCCAATGAGAGGCGTTCAGGTGAGCGGCCAACTTTATCGAGATATAACTAAAGTCATAATGAACACTTCTGTAAGTGAACGGGAATAGAGGTCTCGGGGGACTGAAGAAAAAAGGTTTGATTCGCTTCGAGACCGACAAGAGAGAGAAGAAAAAGAAGAAGCCCTTTGAGTCAGGCGGAAATTAAAGACCCACCAGGCCAAGACCTAATGTGGCCTGGATACATATTAAAACACCCGTCTTTCAAATGACTTACATACTTAAGAAATGACTTAACGATATGTTATTTTACTACTGAGTTATTGAATTGTTTTCAATAATTTTATTAAGTTTTGTACTATATACATTATACATATAGAGTAGACTTTTAATCAATAAGAACAAAAATATAACAATGTAATCAACCTTAATTTGAATAATATTTAAATCACTTAATTTCTAATCCCACATTAGTTAATTAGAAATAATAAGGACCGTGACTTACATTTAATTCAAATTTAGTAAAAAAAAAGAAATTTCTTTAGATATTTCTCTAATATTTTCGTGTTACCCTACCCCCTCTTAAAATAATCTCGATTATTTAAGTCCACCATATATATTAGAATGAAAATCATTAATGGCGATTCATCAGCCAATATTAAAATAGATGAAGAGGTATATATTATATATAACATTTTCTATTAGTTGAGGGTCTTTTTGGGAAGGTTTTTTTTATTTATTTTGTTTTTATCTTAATTATTACTAGTTACACAGGTCACAGACTTAATATTTAGTATTTATCTTAAAATACAGGAAATCAGAGTAAACCTGGATCAAGACGATCTACTGGGATTTTATTTAAATTATTCCCTATCTCTCAGTCGTAATAATTGATCGAATCAATTTAAGTGAGTATATAAAATGTAATTGCATTTATCTCAAGATCGAAAGTATGGTGATATGGATTTAATCTAAAAGAAAAAAAGGTAAACGTGCGTAGTATGGAGGTAGTAAATAATAAAATTCATTGAGATGTTATTCGTGTAGGTTGAGGTATTGTTTTGGGAGGAAAGAAGTCCCCTTGTCGTCAGGATGGCAGGAAGCAGGAGCACGTGGTGCTGAATTACGAGTATGAGGTATATAAGCTTTCAAAGTTACCATTTTCTCGTTTTCCACGAGACTGCTCACCTCATACATTTTTCCCTGTCGACGCAGATGTTGAAACTACCAGCAACTGAGACTCTTCTCTACTCTCCCGACATGTTTATTATTTTATTTATAAAAAAAAGACAATTATGCACCATAATGCTGGCGCGGTCAAATTTGCAATCTTGGCTTGTGGCGGTGAAAAAAATAAGACGTGTGAATTATTCAGGCGGCGGGCAAATTAATTCAATTGGAAAGGCCGCGATATGATAATAATAATAAGAAGAAGGAGTGAAAAGAATAAAAGAGAAGGTGGAAGGAAGAATAAGGGGCGGCGTCGAAGTTTCATGTGCGCGCGAAATGAATCATGGAGGCCTCAGTTAAGGGCGCGGAATTGCCTACAAGTCCCGCATACCAATCGTTCTTCTTTCCAAAATATTTTTCTCACTCGCCGAAACCTTTGTGCCGAATACAAAGTGAAATAAATAGTTTCCGAATAGGAACGAGCGCGATATTGTGACACGAATACAGAGAGAGATTTACATATATTTGGCGGGATCGGTTACGGGACGGGCCTGTTCTATTCTGTACCCTTGCAATATTCTATATTCTGTACTGTCTTCTATACTTGTGTACTGTCACACTACGGTTCTGCTTCGCCGCCGGCTGTCAATATCACCCACACTTACAAAACCAACTTTTTACATCAAAACTTTCTTGGCAGCGTCCCTTTCAGTTTTCACGACAGCATTTCGTAGACGCGACATTAATGCACCTGTCCCGGAAGGGTGTGATTCTGGTCAGGACTCTTTTTTATACACTGACTCCCTAATTTGATACACTCTCTTTATAATAATATGCTAAGCGATGCAGCTTTCACAAAAATAATTATAGTGTGCCCGTTATATGAAAAATCCATTAGTTAATCAAATGCTTGCAGCTGCAGGATTATGGTGCATAAAACAGAACCGCTCATGGTAGAATCAAATATTATGTATTCACTGGAAATTTCAATTAATATCATTAATAGGACACTTTATCATCATTCATTGGTAATATAAAAATTGAGTTAAACTCATAATGATATCAACTATTTGAAACCCAAGTTGTATCCATATTTATAAAGATATTAGATAAAAACGTTTATCATATATTTTAATAAAGTCATTTTATAATTTAAGGTTGGGTAGAATTAGTGCGTATAATGAAATTGCTAGATTCGATATAATCGATTAAAATATTTGAAAAGGTCATTTTACGGAGAAAGGGCGTATTGCTTTATCTGCCTTCATTCTACCTAGCCCGTATATTAATTAAATCTCATACGACATTAATAATAAATGTTTTCATTTAATGAAGGCCAAAAAAATTTCTATGGCAAAAAACAAATACAAAATATTTGTTTGATAACTTTTCTTTTTGCAATTAATAACCAATACCTATCATAGCAATGAATTTTATATATGGGTAACCATCGGAATCATATTTTTTAGACAGAAAATCCGATATATTATCAAGTTACAAAATATTATTAAATACTAAATATTGCGATAAAATTAAGTATGAAATTTATATAAAAGTGTAATAAGAACGATAGGATGGGAGGGGTGGGTAAAACTGCGGAGGAAAAGCAAGAGGCTTTTATGTTACTGTGTTTTTTAAAACGGTCGTTTGAGTCAAAGCGGACAGCAGACGAGCGAACCAACGTACTTACACCAAATAAAATTCATTTCTAAAAAATTGAAAATCTTTGAGAGAGAAAGAGAGAGGTGTATGGCCGAAGAAGGGGGAGGAAAAGAGCGGACGAGAGCGATTTTTCCATTGCCTTGAGCCGGGAACTAATTAAAATTTTGGACGGCACTAGAACTTCATAGTCCGTAATATCGCAGATATTTTGATTGGATCAATCTTTGCGAAAAACATTATCTTTTAAACGATATTATGGATGTATATTCAGGTACGCAACTCGAGTGTTTTCAGTCACGTATTTAGCGAGTTTCAGTAATTACCAGCACTGTAGGACAAAATGTTACGGTAGCTGGTAGCACACGGTGTTGTGATCATTTTTAAGTGCGTAACTTTGTTTTTCATACAGATGTCAGTGAAGAAGAACGTGACTGTTTCTATGAACATTACACAACTTTTTTATTGCCAAATGTTTTCTTTTTTCCATTTATATGTAGCAATGTCTCGTGCTTTCTCACGGCTGAACTGTTCATAAAAGTGCTTATTGCTTAATATTTCATATTGTTGCTAGATAAGCAACAGACCTATGGAATAAGTTCAAAATTAAAAGAAATATATGAGCATTAGCAATATTTGTGATACAATAAAATTCAACATGTAGTATATACATACATCCCGAAGGGATTCTGAGAAGGTTTTTTTACAAATTTTTCTTAAACACAACAACATGCTAATTTTTTTTTCGTCAAATTTTCATGTATCGGTGAACTTAACTACGAGTAGTTACATTAAATCTGGACCAAGCTATTCGATTGGGATTAACATAATAATAATAATATTTATTTTACTCTATGGGATTTGAAACAATGACCGCAGTATATATATACACACGCGAATTAACCCCTGAGCTTTTAAGTTGGTGATTTTGAATTATTATTTACAGTAATTAAAATTGAATTGATGCTTATTTAATCAACTAATAAAAATAAATTTAATCACAATAATTTTATTCCTTTTCGATTAGACAAATTTATTATTTTTAAGAAGAAGTATTAATTTTTTAATAAACTATTGTTGTTTATGAATAATCATTAAAATATTCAACCAATGAGTTCGAAGAATGTAATGAAAACATTAACGCAATTTTAAAACTAAGGCTTGCGGATAATCTGGATGATTGTTCTAAGGAATATAATAATGTATTTTAAAACATTTGATGCATTTAAATTTTGATGATGGGGAGTATAATTGGAGCCCCAGATAAAATATCATTTATTATGATTGACGATATTACATATGTATATTTGGAAATCCTATGGTAGGAAGGAGCAAGGAGTGTCAGCAAAAGCTCGTGGCAACCTGCTGCTATGTTGAAGGTACCTAATTAAAACTTTGGCAAGCAGGAGGAAATCCACCATGGTAAGTGAATTTCCGGTAAATACGAATGAGAGAGAAATAATTCCTTAATATCTAGCAAATCATAAAAACATTGCGGTTTGAAAAATGTAGTATAATTGATTTCACTGCGAATATTTTTTGACTCGCTTCTCGTGTACACTGGGAGTTATTAATTTTTCAATAATTTCCTTTCCGGTCTCGTATTTGCAAATGAAGAAAAATATAGAGACAGAGAGTGAGTGAAATTTCCAAAGTTTGTTTATCGGGCATTTAAATGGCGGAACGGAAGAAGAATCTCGTTTCCTGTGGGAGGTTTTAGTTTACTTAAACTTTCCCGACCGCCAACAAAAATCATACCGCAGTTCAATATCACCACCTATTGAATTTCAATTATGCTCCATCATAACAAGTAATATATATTTCACATGAGATAATATTATGATGACAAGTGGACAGAGGTTATCATTTGTCATAAATGTTGTAGTCTTTATACTGTGGACTATTCACACAAAGGTTTTGTTTTATGACACGATATCTTTTACTACAGCTAGTATCAGTCGATAATGCAACACGTCGGGTCTGTAATATATGAATAAGACACAAAAATAAAGTACTTGTCCGGGTTATTACTGGTGACATGTGACAGCAATAGAGATACGCCTTCTGTATGAACAAAGAACATTCTGCCAACCTAATGAAGATTTATGTAAATCTAACGTCGCCTTCTACAACCGCCATCCTTTCTACACAAAATGAATATTTCAATGAAAATTATTTTACCATACACGTATACCCATATGTAATAATTGACATAATTTCGGGGAATCTTACATGTCACGTAGACAAAGGAGAATACTAAATGCGTTGGTTTGTTATTATTCCTCAAGTAAGGATTTTGAAATAACATAAATATTTAACCGGAAACTTTTCCTATGATAATAAAAATTCAATGGCCTATTTTAGAAGATTCACTGGAAACATTAAAATTATATTCTTCATTATACCAATCACATCATACAAGACTCGATCCTGCATCTTCTTGATTGATTCTAGCTGCTCTTTTAATAGCAGCCAATTGAGAAAAATTCCACTGTTAGATAAAAACTTTAATACCTTCTGAGGCGTTTATTGAAACGTTAAAATTGAGATGACATAAATAGTTTATTGATATGTGTATTAGTGCACTTTTCAAATAAATTCGCATTCCAAAATAGGGTAACCATTTTTAAAAGTTTAAAAATATTTGTATATAATTATAATAAATTTAAGATAATGATCAGCGATGCAAATTCAATTTTTTTATTAGAGAGATTATTTTGTTTAAATGTAAGTGCTGTATAAATTTTATTTTTACATATATTTTTAAAATAATTTCCACAATATTATTATAATTTCGACTACCGTTTAAGAGACTTCCAATGAGAAATCAACACGATAAACAATTACTTAATTATCTGTTTGAAGTAAACATATATTTTAAGCTGATGCTATCTGTTAAACATGTAAAGACGTGAAATGAGGTATTTTAAATTAAATATGCGTTAGTTGTGAACTAAATAATATAATATAATAAATAAACGAAATGACATCGCATTTGAAAGTGCTTTTCAATTGGAATGGGAAGGCAGTGAAGCGAACAGGAAGGGGATGGGAGTTTATTTTTAATATCGTGGGATTAAGCCCTACCCTTGCCACGAACCGTTCATCCTTTCGGATCTCTTATAATGACCATGATGATAATGACCATTATTATAGAATGGATATTGAGAAGCAGTAATGGCGGCTAATGTGGATGTAAAGAAATGTATTTGTTTGCAAAGTGTAACATGAGTTAATTGTATTGGAGTGAGGTTGGCCACTAATTAATAGACACACGTCCATGTTCATTACCCTTAATTGACTACCACCCCCATGACCCACATCTAACGCACACCACTATAAATACTTTTGCCACTTTCTCTCCGATCCCTTATTCTCAAACTTTCATTTTATGATATTACTTTGGACTAGTTCCGACTTCTAATTTTCCTGCGTTAGTTTATCTCCTTTGTCCACGGGGATTTTTTCAGATCGATTCATTGTTCATTATATTATTTACGAACAGGTAAAATCAATGTGAATGGTATATTACAAATATCCAAAAAAAATCCCCTTATGATTTAAATCCCAGCTTCCCTAACCTCAAAACTAACACGATGACAGTTCTCAGTCGTAAATAGGTTCTTATACCATATTAACTCATTTTAAATTTATAATGCTCTTAAATAGTTATAAATATATAAGCTGTCAGCCGTTATAAGCGTGTACAGAAATTTATCGACGCATAAAAATATCAGAGGGTGGTCGAAACGGACGAAAGGTATTTCAATTTGCCGAAAATTGACCGTAAAAAATAATAGACTTGACACCTGGCTAAAATAAATGACTTCAAGTGTTCTTTATCTTACAATTTGATGGAATGGTCCCCATAATTCAATATTTAATAAAAAAATAATTTTATCACCACAGGCTAATAAATTGTCATTTATACTTTAGTAATTTTCTATACGGCTATTTCATTAAAAATCATAACGAGCTATAAATTTCGCAAATCACCAATTAAAATAATTAAATAGTCAATTTCGAGAAGAGTATATTTATCAGAACCGTAATTTTTAAAAGGGCGAAATTTTTATATAAATAAAATATTTAGCTAAAGGTTCTGCGAATCACCAATTAAAATAATTGAATCGTCAACTCTTTAAACTCTCAATTTCCTCTCAAAACTATTTTTTTTAATTGACAAAATTTCGATAGAGAAAGAACCTTCAGAAGAAGACATTTAAAATAATTGATTTTGACGATGCTTTGTGAAATTCGATGTTAACTGTAATTTCCACAAATTGTAGTATGTTAATTAAAATTTTAAAACAGATTTTTGATAAATAATTATTATAAAGTTATTTTAAATTTATGAACACTTTTTTAAGAAGTCGATTGAATTAATTTAATGGGCACTTTTCAAAATATACTCGTATAGGGTGAACTTGAATTATTTGAGAATATTTTAAGGGGTGATAGAGTATCGCAAGTATAAACAAAAAAAATATTAAATATAAAAAAAATCTTATCAATTTCCTATTTACACACGCGACAGTCACTACTGAGTACTAAATAGAAACAGCTGATTGAATGATGGTTCTAAACACGATTCCAAAAGCACTATTAATTTTTATTTTTTTATATATAACCCCCCTAAAATATTATTAAGTCATGTCTAACATGTAAAATCGTATATTAAATAAATCTTGATGGCTTCTGCATGTATGATAACGATTTTAATATCAATGAAGATGATACGACTGGATGCTGTGATAGAGTGTGTATTTTATTTGATTCAGGAATGTTGTTATATTAGGTTGTTTCCGTATATCGTAAATCGTCATCACGGAAACACGTGTGTGTAGTGAAAGCCATTTTGTCTGTATTATAGGTAAGTAGGAGACATTTGGGTGGATACAAAAATAAAGATGTGCACAGAGACGGCACATGGCGATGGGGCACAAATTATTATGTGACAACACGTGAAAGTAAAAAGAGGGTGTACTCGGATAAAGGGGAGTGCCACGCCACGGGAAATCGAACTTTTATATCGCGTACTAATGTCAAAGCCTCATTTGAATTTGCCAACAGGGAGTGCCTTTTATAATACTATGCCTCCGATACTAAAACACACACATCTATCTATTATATGTATATTGATTTACTAATCATAGTAACGCTACATCGTGCATTATTGATAAAATATACACCGCCAACCTATCATTTACTAAACATTATTTTCTATGACGTCGTGTGGGTAAACTGTCCATAAAACTATTTTATTTTTAAGAAGTATTATGTATATTCAATATATTGATTGGCGATGATTTTATGTTATATTATATTGATATATTTTTTTTAATTTGATGTACTCCCCGAGTGGCTTTTTAATAGTGTCTTACAAATTTGTTTTTTAAACACAACAACGTATTAATTTATTGTCTGTCGGTGATCTTAACTATTATTAGTTACACAGGTCACCTACTTAATAATCAGTATTTACCTTAGAATACAGGAAATCAAAGTAAACCAGGATCAGGATGATCGATCAATATTATATTAATATTATCTCCCAGTCGTGATGATCACATTTTAATACAAATAAAGTGTAATTATCACTTATTTGTTGTGACAGAATTTAAGCGTTTAAGCGAAGTCAGTGAAGTCATTATTATTATTATAAATTAAACCGGTACCACCAACGTACCGCAGGCCACACAACTGAATGTATAATTATCAATATGGCGGACCAGGTGGATGAATCTGAGTGACGCAAGTGTTGTCAAAATCATCTGCTTGTTCCGTAATCTTGATATTTGAGCACCTAGTTGTATGTATGGCAATAAAATAAAACAATATTTAAAAAATTAAGTGCTTTTGAGACATTGTGGCAATAATAAAGGTAAATGCAATTATACGTGACGATTACGAAAAACAAAAATAAACATTTTAAATGAAATTTGACTGGTTGGGTTTAACAGGGATGTTAACAGCGTTATGGCGGTCATAAATTTTATTCGGGAAAGAAATCGCACAATTATGAGAGTAGGATCGAAGTATTGCAAGACGGGGAGGAGAAAATACATAAAGAGAGCAGTTCCTCTAACAAAGGACACCAATTTGGTAGAGCTGTTTCTAGTCATTTACAATCTGATCACCTAATAACACGAAGCCAGAACCAACGTCACTTTTGTGGTCATCCCTTGTATCCTACAACCTTAATAAGTGTACTAGAATGACTCATTAATAACCAAGTGTTATCATATCTCCAAGTTTTCATCAACGCTCGACTATATAAGAGAAGTTCTCTATGCGCTTTTCTTGGTCTAGGTACATCATAATCTTAATTTAAAAAGTTTTTATACTTTTAAAAATGTTTTTTTTCTTTCGAGTTGAATGTATTTTGTCAATAGATGACGGTTTTATGTTTGTTGATGTAAGATATATGTATCTAGGAGTCGCTTTGTGGCCCAGTGGTTAGTGTGACGAATTCGTGGGTGAAGACTCCAGGGTTCGATTCACGGCACCACCAAAAACGGTGTCCACTGCAGTCACTTGGTAGATCTAATAGATCTGAAGGACTCATTACTGTGTGGTGGCCTGGGAAACCACCTCTACTATATTCTTCCGTAAAGGCCACGGTTTCCTGGCCAACTCCTTATAAGGGGACTCCCATCAATAGGGAAGGCGTCAGGGAATTTATTTTTTATTATGTTTCTTGAGTGAATTTGCTGAATAAAAGGTACATAGATTTGAATAGCGCCGACCCAAGATGTTTTTTTTAACTTGAGATGTATTTTGACTTTAGAGTATAGTTAATTTGAAAATAGTTAAATCTAGCTCCATGATAAAATCTAGGTTTGGCGGATGAGGTATTGTTTGATTTATTTTAACAAAAAATATTTAATACATGAAGATAGCAAAGACCTTGTATTTTATAATAAAAAGAGTGGTCAAAAACGAAGTTGAAGATGATTATGATGGTGATGTTATGGAATAGTATTGTGTGGCTTGGTGTATAGTGGTGAACATAAAAGTGGAACACATCTCATGTAATGGCCGCTCGACGAGACGCATACAGATTTATTACCACTATCATTCTGCAATAACTCAGTAATGATCAGCCAATATCCTCGCTTTACTATAACCTCTATAAACCACCATTATATGTGTCATCATATTCACTAAATCAAAATTATTATTAACGTCCAAACTCAAACGAATCAAACTCGTATCATTTAACACGGCGAGTCACAGCCGGTCCCGAGAACAAAATAACTATAAAATCGAATGTTTTCTTTTGAAAGGGTCTTGTTGATTTAAAAGTGCCATTAGGCGGAACTTCTTAGGCGTAAAGTACGTGCAACGGGTGTGGAAATCGGAAGCCCAAATATTCAGAGCTCATCAACAAAAAAGAGGCTCGCATTTTCACCAACGCCTATTGATTGTCGATGAAAGAAAAATTCTCCTTTACCCCTTGAAAAGTATTATTTCAAATTTGCGAAAAAAAACCATTATTTTTTTAATCGTTTTTATGTGGCGCAATGAACGAAAGAATATTTTGTTTAAAATGCAAATATTATTTTAGAGAATAATAATGGAATGCAAACACATTAATGCCACGTGCATCCAGCAATTAAACATTCACACACCTGAGGATATCGTTAATATCCACAGTAATTTAAATAACACTAATACAACGTGACGCCCTTCTTTTGTCGGATCTCTTAGAAAGGGGTTGGGAATAAGAGGTTTCCCAGGTCAACACACAGTGAATATTCCTTTTGATTTAGACAACATCGGACTTTTCAGGACAGGGTATAGCTTTTGAATTGAAATTCAGTTAACTGAAAAAATCGAACATATTGATATGGGAACCGTTTTTTATAAAATCACCCAAATTAAATTTGGCAAGGCAACAATAGTAAGTGCCGCTACACACATAGTGCTCGTCGTTGCTTCTTGTATTTCCACCAATGAGAGAAATGTAAACAAACACGAGCGCCAATCAGTGTTAAGCGCTCGTTCTCTCATTGGCAGAGATAAATTGACGAGCGGACGTGTAGCTAATGGATGTGTTACACGTGTTCGTTTGTAACACCATATACGATGGTTTAAAATTGTAAAAAGAGAATGTTGTAAATGAATGTATTAATTACCTTTGCTGGTTCCGTCGGGCCCTCGTAAGATGGTACACTCCTCTATAGTACCGAAAGGAGCAAATAATTGGCGGACATCATCTTCAGTTTGCTGCTTGCTCAGCATGCCAACGAACAGCTTCCTGTCTGCCTCACACAAAAATGATAATATAATTAATACAGTTAAGTCACATCATCTAAATATTATAGTAAACTACTCATTGACAACACAGTTACAGCATTACTTCACACACTCACGCATACACACATACATACATACATATATAACATTTAACACGTTACGGGCAATCAATATAACATTATCATGTAAGTGTATTCATTTCGTGATTGTGTGATCAATATCAGCAATTATACATAATCTTATGGAGACGGAGAAGCTGTGGAAATTAGCAGCAAACAAAGAGAGACAGACAGACGTCATTTAGGGTCGGCGTGAGTTTGCTAAAGCCGTGCCGACGTTTCATAATATAAATATTGAAGTGGCGTTATGTCAATATGTGGCTAACCCGAGACCGTGATAACAATCATACAAAGTCACCCCTTAAGCTAAGACGCCGAGAATTTATGAGAACCCTGCTTTATGTTAATATTGTTATTATTATTGGATAAACATGGTTATTTTTTATACCACACGGGTGACCGCTAGTTGTATGTGTAAAAAAGAAGAGACAGTTCTAGGCGGAGAAAATAGTAGAGAAGAGGGCCTCAGGGCAGCAGTCGACGAGCCTGACATGGATGAGCGCACGGAGTTTGGCAATTATGAATTCATAACTTTGAAGGAGAAACTTCGAATAGATAACTATGAATAATGGATTGTGGCTGAGAGCGCGACTCCGGCTCCAAGGCGAAGCTTTTGCTACCTTCGTTTGTTATGAGCACCACATCTTATCTGCGCCATTCATTTTGTTTACATCATTTCTGCATTTGCATATCACGTGTATCCATAGGCATTTAATTTGTCACGGTATTGGGAAGTGTATAAAGTGAAAACAGGAATAATGAGGGTAGCATATCATAGTAGACAGGGTGAGTGATAACAAACGAGAGGGACAATAGCAAGAGGGGTGGCCAATTTGGAAGTGTCGCTCAGCCGGAACTTGTACCGACAACTTTTTCATCAAATACACTGACGCCTTGTCTCTCTTTGATCATTTTTAATATTTACATTCATTGCACATTGCGTATATTTGCTGATATTAATCGTGTCTGTATTGTGTGATGAATGTGTGTGCACACGATATCGACAACAATAAATCGAATATTATAGATAAAATCAAATAAACCGATAGTAATAATAAGGTAAAAACAACGAAAGATGCTATTTAATATAAGTTTGTATGTAATAAATAACATTGACAAAGCAAAAGTCTGCTGAGCAGAAGTAAAAAAAACATTGATGTGACGTCATTCATCACGTATTATGCGACAGCTGCATACATCAGGTGCTAACGTTAACATTTTCCTACTTTCAATATTAATAATATGTATATTTAAATAAACACATCATTGAACAAAAATAAGAAAATCACATTAAATCATAAAATCTAGGTCACTCCATCAATGTCTAAGATCTAATCCAAGTATGCCCAATAATGTTAACATAAAACACTCAATAGATCAAAAACATAGTTGTGAATATGGTGATGAAGTTTATGAGAATGAAGCCGAGACACAATGAGATTAGAAATAAAACAGTTACAAATGATACTTTCGATGAGTTGTCACAATGATTCCAGATGTGCACTGGAGATGATTGAACAAAAATAAAAGTGAATGAAAGAATATTAGAAGTGAGTGAGAAGATTAACAGCGATTGTCATATAGACATGATGAAAAGAATAGTATGTAGTTAATATGAAACGATTTGATGTTAACGTTTTACTACATGTTCACGAACAACAGCCTAAAATACGAACGACATCGTTGAAACAATATAGGATTACTGCATCCACCTCACATTCCACACTTGCGATAGTTAAATTAAATTATAAATTTTTTAGAAAATCAACGGTTCTAAAAAATATGAGGGTCAGAGGGCAAATATTTAGCAGCGAGTTAAAATAAAACCACGGCTGCACACAACCACTGCCCGCAAATTTATGTTCTACCATCAACCTCTCTATTTTTCTCTCTTTGTTTAATGGCTCTTTCCAGTCAGGGGAGATCAATGCCAATAGCTTGGAAGTGCTATAAAACACACTGAACTCTGTTTATAAATGCTGATCAGTCAACTGAAAATATTTTTACAGTTTGATATTCTAATTGAAAATCATGGATAAATGTTTTAAACGTAAATAAAAGTAATATGTAACTTGGAGTTTATCGAGTAGAGTCTCTCATAACGAGCATAATTTATTCCATAATAAAAAAATATTAACAAATTTTCTCATAATAAAAACATGATAATGTGTTTCAAATATTAAATTGTTTTATCATTTATGTAAATAAAATAACATACTTATAAATTGTTGAAAGACAAACTTCTAGAAAAAAGTAGGTTATTATTTATAATAAATATTTAATTGTTTTTACTTGACAGCTGTCTAGGGATATTTTTTATTGTTATGGGAATTCCCCCGAATCCGTCACTCTTTATGCAAAATTATCGCTCATTAAGGCCTGGTTTTTCCATACTTAGTAAGTATTTGAAAATGACCTCACCAATATATGTATCACTTATAAAATCACGTAATAAAAAAATACTAAAAATTTACTTATTTTAGATGTTATGAGAGTCTCCACAATGGTCATTATCGAAAGCACTTAAACTCTGTATAATATAATTGCCTTATTTTCTGTGTGTGTATTGTTAAATAAATACAGATAGCGTCATTTCAGAGTATCAGTACCAATTTGGTACCAATTTCTGATTGGTTAGTACACCGTATAAATACGTATGTTTATATAGAGTTTATTAACACACTGACATAGGATTGGAATTACATATTATTTTTATTTACATTAAAAATGGGATTTCACGAAGACGTTAATGTAATCTCTCGTGAGTTTTTTTATATTTGGAGGTGTGTTTGTGTATTTAAAATACACATATCCGAATGTATCGTTAATGGGCTGACGTTGATTCATGCGATTGACTGCGAGTACGAGCCGATTGATCTCGCACAGGAAATTGAAAAGGGTTCAATTTGCAATCAGTTTTTTTTGAGTCGCGTAGACAGGTATTTGATAAGGTAGGATATTAGTAGAGAATAGTGTGGTGGATGCAGTGCGGTGGTGTGTGGTTGGGATCGCGATTGGTCTTACTTGACCAGTGGATGTTGCGGCCTGGAGTAGAAGGACTGCTTAGCGGCTTTGGCTGGATGCCGCTCTTGACCATAGGAGGGACCTGCTCTTCTCAATCCCTGAAAAGTAACAATATACTGAGACCCTTCAACACTGGCCTGCCTCCGTCACTACTTCACTATATCCTCGCTATTATCACAATTATCGCTGAAATTTTGCTTCACTTCTGCTTTTGCCAATGGTGAAAAACTCAATAATAAACTTAAGCCTATTTATTCCTAGGTCACTATTAAAACATACAATCGCCGATAGTGTATATATTGATGGTCGCAAGGATGGGACAATAGTATGTGGTAAAACAGTGTAAAATTGAATTAAATCAGTAACAGATACAGAGATGAGTTTGTATATTATATATATAATTGTTGAACGTGTGTGTATGTTATATGTCTGTACGTGTCTATCAATAACCCATCAGGCTTACCATATGGAAGAATAATATTTTATATAAATATTTTACTACAAATAATCTAAAATATATAGTAACAGTATTAGACCGTCTCATATTAATGTTTTCCTGATACTATATTATTGTATCCAGTCATGCAAAAAACATGTGCTTCATTTAAATGATTCTGACTGGAACAAACACTATATTATATCGGAAATTCGAAGGTGTTCCAACTGTATCAAGTGAATGAAAATATGGTTCATTTTAACACATCATTTAACATATTAATAATAAATGACAATTCTGAAAAAAAAACAGTATTTATCGGGAAACTCGCTTTTTAAATATTGTGATGAGTGTTGTCATCATATGAAAAACCGTATTACATTATTTTATTTATAATTTACTTTAAACAACTTTTTACTGTCATATTAAAAAAAAACAGGCATAAAATAACAAAAAAACATTAACAAATTAAAAATTTCATTAAAATTAACCTAGTATAATATAATATGTGTGTGTAAAGAGGCAGTGAAGCTGAAGATATCTCTGCCACTAATGACTCTGTAAATTGAGATAATTTTACACTAAAGTGGAAATTCGCGATGCGCACATAAGAGAAGTTTAGTTCGCTACAAACCATTACAATACATTACAATCACAACATCATTAAAATATGCTATTTTAATTTAAAATCAACAAGCTGATGATATCTTAATGGAAATTGAGCATATAGCGAGTGCTTTGTTCCGTTTAGAGTTATACAAGTCGAAACAATCAAGACAAAAGTTACCCGTTACAAAGTGAATTATCCACATTTACATGGCGAATAAACAGCGACAACAAACACTAGATAACAACAGCCTTCTTTCGATTACATCTCTCTGATGTAAACGAGCTGTTATTATGCGCCAAAATGATTATTTCAGTAAACACTTTCCCCTTTCACAAAAGACTTTATATAATGGAAATTAAACGAGCCAGCCGACCATTATATTGCTTCAATTCAGAAGCGACAATACTTTAAAAAGGCCATATTGTCGCTAAATACATTAAATTAAACTAACAAGTGATACTCGGCAATACGGTGCTTATAAAATACAGAGACGGCAGGAATGTTTTTCACCTCTTGACAGACATCACAGGGCCAACAAATAAAAGTTAATTAATTGCACAAGGAGAAGAATAAAAGTTAATTATTTGCATGAGCTCGAGGAGGAGTCGGCAAGTAGCGGATTTTAGCTAACACAAGAAAACTTCTTGACACAAGAGACTTCACTTCAAAGTAGATAATATGAAGGGAGTAATGTTAGGTCCTCTTAGATCTTTTACTAGTGGCTAATTCGCTCTCTCTTTCTACTTTTCATAACACATAAATAGTTCTAAGACCATTTATAAATTTAATATTTAAATGGTTATTACGTACAAGTGATTATAGGTTTATTTTCATAAAATCAATGTTTCAGCAAACATGATTTCCAATCAACAAGAAATCCGACTCCAGCTGATGGAGATTATATTTTTAATTAGAAGAGATTTGAAGTAAGAGGGGTAACGAGGGTCACTCTAGGTAATATGATACTTTCACGGGTATTTCTCTTGTAATCAGATATTTTGAATGAAGCAGGCCAAACTCGGATACTGTGGAAAGATTCGAGCTGTTTCCAGTGTTGGATAGGCACGAGGATAAAAACGGGTAATTGAAAGAGGAGAAGCTAAACTAAGTTAGGCCCTCCTCTTTACTGGTGGCTGGATTATAGCTTAGGCGGGATTCTCGGCACTCTTGTACAACTCATCCTTCTCTTCTATTCCTTCTAGCCTCACAAATATAATTCTATTTCATAAAATGCCCCCTGTACATATGTCCTCGTCGACAAAATGAGAGATTTCCAATGGACATCTCGCTCGCGGCATTCTTTCTCCCGTTTCAGATTTGTTATGGAATTTGTTCCGATCAATATGATATGTTTTTTGATAAATCGTTCATGTCAAAAATAAATATGGATAGAGTAGGTATATCACAAAGAATCCATTTAATTAGTAAAGTTGTTCGGAAGAAGTATGAGTTGTATCTACCGGGGTTTGGTCTTGCGAGGGTGGTGTGCTTAAGGCCTGTTTGAGCAAGCTGGAAGCAACTTCCAGTCCCTGTCGAAAAGTTATTTTGTTAAATATCTCATTGTTCAGCGTTTGAGAGACGAATTCGTAAAATTAATGGTCGCGAAGAGCCAAAATGAATCGTTCATAATTTATGATATAATAGATTTTTGGTTTCAACACCGAATGAAAATAATTATATCGTCATTAAATTGTACACGTAGTGAAGACAAAGAAGATGGGAATGGGTTGTCCTGTGACTATAAATTTGTTGAATAGTGGCTGGAACGCCTTTTCATCTATCGTGATTCTAAGACTCACTGGGTAGCCGTAATTGGATTGTGATTCAGATGGTGCAAATGCAACATGTGCTATGAATAAAGCGGCAGATTAATATGGGAATATGTTTGTGTTTTAAAACGGAATTAATTGGCAAAGTGTCAAGAGGATGTGTATATATTTTCAAAGGTTCTATTCCCAGTTGTCGTCTTCACGTACGCGTCTTCAATTACTCGACTACGCGACCACCACAACCAACCACCACAACCACCACCGCCATCCTGACACTGTCAGACTAAGAATATGTTATCTGACACTACTAGCTAAGAATAATTAATCAATGCCTTCACTTGCTTCGGAGTGCTCGCTAAATTTTAAATTGCGAAACTCTATATTGTTATTCCAGTCGGGCCCGTTCACATAATATTATGTATGTATCGGGTAGTGAGCGCGGTATAGATAAAAATCAATGCTGATGAATATTCAATGAAGAGTTGATGTCTAATACGATATTGAAGGATACTAGGTGGTTGTCATAAAATGCAAATGTGCGAGAGCAGTTTTTCCAGCTCGGTGTGATAGTTGGTTATAATGCAAGACGTGGTGACGGTAAAGCACAATATTTGTATGGAAGATGCACATCACGTGCCAAACAGACTATCAATTCTGAATAGTGATGACGCGTGAAACTTGAAACAACCACTATAACTAGCTACCTACCTATCTATTATATCAATCTATATATATCCACCCTATATTATGCACTTTCTACAAATACTATTCAACTATTTTAACCACGTCAAAAAATAACGCCACCTCAATCTTATTTGCATCTCACACATTGTTCACCAACAAAGGTTAAATCAGATGACTTTGTTGTTAAGTACTAACTAATGACACGGCGTTTGACGCCCAATAGAATGGTAAAATTATAAAACGTTTCTAAAATAAGTTTCCCCAGCCTCAAAGCAATAGTGTGTTTTCTATAAATTTATTATGTGATTTTGGTATAAGAAATATAGTCTTTTAAAGAATCGGAAATTGAATTTGAAACAAAGAAAAGTATTTGTGAATATGGTTTGATCCAAGAATGTATTAATTGGTTGTAAACAAGAAGCATGTGCGTTTATTGGGTTAGATCTACCCCTTAAAATGATTCAACTGGGGAATCGAAAAACGTATATGCTGCAAATGTAGAAAGGTTTTCTAAAAATATCAGGCTACATTTTGAATATATTTTACTGAAAATAACGAGGTGATTAGCTGATAAATGTTACTAATTGTCTCATTCAGTTGTATCGGTTCATCCCACCCTCAATTTTACGGTACGAGGTGCAGTAACAGTTAAGGGCCGGTTTCTTTAACAAATCGATTGTACCAATATCGTGTCATATACATATATTCTGTTTCTTGAAACCGTGTTAAAGCTATAGCCGAGCGGTTATGATGATTGTATCGCAGGCATTCAGGAGAACTTGCGACAGACGACCGAGCCGAAGCGATGAGTTTGTCACAAAACTGGAATGGAGAGGGATATATAGCACGTGCTCGAGATTTGACAGTTGAAGAAACGCATTTGGCGCGTCAAAACACAAGCTCGAGATTTAACACGGGTGGAAGAAACCGGTCTTAAGTATAAGCTGTGAATGACTGTGCTTGGTTTTTTGAAGTGTTAAGGAAATGTGCAGTAAGGCAGTGGTTGTAGTGGCACAGCATGGTGTTGTAGAGGTGCAGATAATGTGGTTATGGTGTTGTATAGAATCACTAGTAGTAGTAGTAGTAGTAGTGGTAGTGCAGGGTGTGATTGACCGGGTTGGTCAGTGAAAGGTTTCCATTAGGCCAGGCTTTGTGCTCACTTACCCGTAGACTCATATTGCATTTGCCACAGGTGCATAATTGAATCCTGACCGTTTTTCACCACTACCGCCACTGCCTCATCTCACATATACTATTCTATTCTTTTATTACCAATACAAGCCTTTCTATATTATCAAAAATTAATCACATTTCTTCATTATTCATATCTTACAATATAATATGAATTGGAGAACATCTTTCTCGTGATGATCAATTGATATTGCAGAAATAAAAGCGCCAAATAATACTCTAGAGAAAACTTATGAAACTTATTGAATTTATGAAACTATTATTTTTATTTTTAATACTACCTATTTTTTTTGCAGAAAACTTAAATGCCCTACTAAAGCGTATAGAAGTTGAAATTTTATGTCATTGTTGTATAAAAAAATTACTTCTTTGCCTAGCAACACAATACAATAGTCTAATCAATTGTCTTTCCGCACTAGACGATGATAATTAAATTGTTTTTGTACCAAAAGCTACACTAAAGAATAACAATTGAATAAATTTTTTTTTTTAACAAACAATTTATTGGAAAAAAAAATGTGTGGTTGTAATATTTATTAATAACGATAACTCCTTTTTGGGTTCGTCCGATCTGGTGCGACACATTTTTTGTATTAATTACATTTTAATAATTGTGTTATGTTATAATTAATAAATTTTTATTATGGGTTATTTGGTATTACTATATTGATATTTAGTAAAAGTAAATCTGTTTACATTTTTAAAGATGAATGTAAGTACAAATTATATTTGAAAGAGCCGTCTTGTGGCCCACTCCTGGGCTTGAAACGATGTTTATTTAATATTTACAAAAAAACTAGTTTTTACACAAAGAATAAATATACGTATTTAAAATTGGGGACCTGATAATAAATGGTGAATCATTTTTATTGTAAAAATGTTGTCAATCAAAAAAAAAATTCAAAACGATTAAATGTAGAGTAAGAACGATGTAAAATTCTGGAATAAATGATTTTTTTTTGTGAGAGATTCCAGTGTATGTAATGTTCATGGGGTTAGTAATAATAAAGTATTATTAGATTTGACACGGGTAAATTTAATGTAATATAATGTAGTCGTAGAGGATGATAGGGATGTAGTGCATGTCGGACATCATGATGGAGTATTAATGGTGAAAAAAGCTGAAAAGTGAGCGCGATTCAATTACCGTTCAAAATGCATGTTCACCATCAATCAGGACATTATATAATACAGTTGACAAAAAGCCAGCCTTTCAAGCACATACATACATATACAATATGTATGTATATATTATCAAAGATGTATTCATTTATATGCAGTGTGCAATATTGTAATGTACAGAATACGGCTTTAAATATTCAAAGTGTATTTACACGCTCGGCTTTAATTTAAGCCCGCTATTACTGTTAATTGGTACACACCGCATAAGTTACTAACCATTTGTGCTTTTTTCATTCTTCTATTCTTTATTCATGAAAATGATAAATAGCTGTGCCGCTCTTTGCCACCACCTCTTTCATTTTCTAAGTGCATTCGTATATTTGGTTTCTGTCTTATCCATACAATATTTTATCAGATAAAACTTTGTAACGAAAAATTTTACATAATCATCGATATCACTGTGTTATTCTTAAAAGAAGTTTTTTTACATAATTGGTGTGAGAGTGATTTTTTATTTTATTTGGTTAGATTTGAATGAGCTTAATCTGTTGAAAATCAGAGTAAACCTAGGTGAAGACTAAAACAGGATTTGAAGATATAATTTAGAAACTAAAATTTAATAAAACCATAATAATTCTCTCATTGTATGGATAATTTATATATTGTAAATTGAAATAGATTCCCAAATATCTTAAGTTTCTTTTACGATCTATTTTGTATTATCTTTTGTACAGTGTAGTTTATTATCATTTTTTAATTTAATCTCTCAACTTCATATATATAATTTTAGCCTACGTTTCCAATAATTGATTTTTTTAAAGTGTCCATTTAATCCTCTACTCCCTTTTAGAGTCACTTTTTAAAGTTTCTTTTCTATTCGTGTCTTTTTGATATTTATTAATATAAGTATTTTAATCTTCTTTCTTTACCATGTAAGATGAGGACTGCGGTCATTATAACGCCTTGTTAATTATAAAAAAATAAAAATATCAATTTGTATGTTGGCCTCCAAGGGTTTTGTAATATATTTAATTGAATATAATTATATTTTTGATGTAAGTGTTGTGGTGGTGTGGCTGCGTTGAATAATAGGATGCATAGGGATGGTAAAAGGATTGTGTTAAATATGGGAAGGGGTGGAAAGGATTGTGTATTGTTTGAAATAGTATGGTGCAGTTTTCAGAGTAGAAGAGCTGAAATGTTTACGAGCAAAATTGCAAACAACGTGCACTCGTGTGATAAATTATATGGTTGTACTGTTCTTTGTCGATATTACTGGCCTAGACAATAACCTTTCTATCTCTTAGCTACACACCTCGTAAACTACCTGGATATAATTGATTAACAAGTGTACTGTACTTATATCATAACTGTTATATCGGGATCATCCTTCCTAATGACTCGAATAAACCCTCCAAATCCGATGATATTCTTAGATTAAACTCGCATTAGTTTATGCCGACCGACCACAAAATTATATCCAAGTGCAGGGAAAACTTACTTATTAGAACTATCCAAGATTTAATACCCATACTTGCTGAACCTCAGATTAATTGAATACGATTAATTTTACTAAATATTATTTTATATTCATTAATTAAATAAACATTTTAGAACCAGAGGCTTTATTATCAGGGTGTTGCAAAAATTATATTTAATCATGTTTAGTCATTAATTATTTTTTATATTATCTAACTTGCAAAGTAAATAGGTAAAAAATTGTACGCAACAATTATTATTTTTTAAATTGTGTGATAAAAATCATCTGATTTCTAGTTCATCAACACTTTTTTCATGATTAAAAGTGCATAGTGAAATTGAAAATGTAACCACTAATCTATATACATATACACAATATGAAATAATTATTTATTCTATTCTATTCGTATTATTAGGATCCATCAATGTGTTAAGGATTAATGTAGAATTCAAAATAAAATCTGTTGCATTATTAAGTTGTAAATTGTTTGTGGTTGTTAGTATCGTCAGTGGTCTCAGAAGAATTTCCCGGAGAGATTGATAAAGCTACGGTTACGGTCTTTGAATATCGGAGAGTTAATAATATAGAAGCTTAAGTGAGGGTGCAATGTCTTATTGGAAAATGGCAGGGGGCATAAATATCGTTTAGGGTAAGGGCAAGTGAGGGTGGTTATTATTATTACGAAGGGAGTATTGTGTCGCTTGTTGTGGCTCGACTTCATTGTCCGCTTCATTAATTTGCTCTTTGTTTATGGCATCACGGCTAATAATATTCGATACAACCTCCCATCACCCATCACCCGCCCACCCACTTATTTATATTCATAAATTTATTTCAGATTTCAATATTGGACCCTCTCGGGATTCCAAGCTTTCTTTTTTAATGAGCTTACCCGACATAAGTAGTGATTTATAAATTATTTAGGTTGTACCCCCGAAGACTTGTGTCTGTCAATAAAACCGGTCGACTCTTGCATTATAATTAAGTTAAAACGTGGAACGCCTCTTTTCTTTTTGCCTCTAATCGCGGGAAATAATTGCTGAAAACTTCTGTGACGGCCGTCAGTCGCGTAATTAAATAGAACGACCATTCCTTTTCGCCATCTTATTCTCCCGCAGATTCTCTCCTTTACGCCATTTGAAGGCTGTTATCATACATAATTAATTAGAGGCTGCGCCGATCGTTGAAAGTTTCATCTTTCAAGTCATTCAAATTTCGACTGGTTTCTTGAAAGTATTTAAACGGTCGATTTGAATAGACAGCCGAGTCAGCGGAGGTCCCAAGCGATACAGTCTAGTTGGTTTGCAAATATCAGGAATTGATTTTGACACAAAGTTTAGTGTGAATAATTTATTGACGAGCCATAAGTGCTGAACCGTGTAAAGGTTCACTCGGCCATGTCGTCCATACATAATGCCTGCTCTTCTATTGTCCAATCCTTAGAGTCTTCCTTTCTTCATATCTTCTCTCTCACATCTCTGTCGGTATTTACAATGATTTTAAATATTTCAATTTCAAAATAATTGGTAATGACAATAAATTTATCCAATGACGAATTGCTGATTCTCATTGAATATAAATTATAGAAGCTTTCGGGAACTGAAAATGGATGATCAATGTTGCCTTGTCAATCCTTGCTTGAATAATTCAGTTGGGTTTAGAAACACCGGCAAATTTGATGTCAAATGCCGATGGCTGAAAGAAGGGTTCGAGGGATTGATAAATAATTACCACATAAATAAACACAATCCCATCACGCCCACGTTTAAATCTTTAATATATTTATAAATATACAATAAATAATTATTTTATTGAGGTATTGTTTTTGTAAACCATTAGGGGTAGAGTGTGTTTTGTATGAGAGAAAAAGTGTTTTGGGTCAGAGATTTCTTTTTAAGCCTTAGTGTGTGTATGTAGACAATTCCAGTGAGGCTTTGGCGAATGGCAGATAAACTAACTTGTTGGGAAAACTTGGAAAAAGCGGGTCCAGTATGCCGTTTTGGGGGCCCAAACAAAGCAAGTCGGCACAATGGAGATCGATGGATGCGATATTCGATGCGAAAACTTACAACGACAATACAGACAGACTAAATAAAATATCTAAATTGACGTTGCTACTCGGAAACTATATAGTTTCGTCTTAAAATAGTAGCTTGAGCTTTTACGATGATATCTTCACGCGCGATAAGGAAATAAAAGTGAAAACTCATAGAGAACACAGGTGAGGGTGGCATTTCTATTCACCTCTTATCTCAAATGAAATGCTTCGAGCCAGTTTCGTCAAAATAGAAACGAGGCAATGCGTGTTGGATTTTTTTCACCGGCCGGTGCTAAAAAGGAAAACTGATTAACGTCGATTTGAGTTTCATGATATTTTCCAGAGCGCGGCGTGTTTTTACGAAATGTCCAATTAACAAACCCAATTACTCTCCACTGAGACAGTTCAGCCGAAAGATTATCTAACTTTAGAAATATTCCTTTATATCACGAACAAAAAAAACAAGACTGATTATCAGATATTTATCTTTTTAATTAAACTTTTAATAGTTTAAGAACATATACATTAAAGTATATTTGGTCGGTTTCTTCAATGTGAGTTAAATTTTGAGCGCGAGTCACTTGGCGATTTACGCGAAAAATGCGTTTCTTCAAGATTTAGATAGTGTAGGAAGATAATAAGAAGTCAATCCTTATAATAAATAAAAGTGCAGGTTCATTACTAAATTTTGATTGAACGAGTCACCTCGTTAGCGTAGTGGTTAAAAGATTGGTGTATTGAGGTGATTCATATTTTAATAGTTTATTGGGGAAATGAATAAAATTTAAGAAAATTATCTAATGGGGTTATAATGTGAAAATATGTATAGAGTTTCGATATAATATGTGGAAAGTTAGGCATAATAGTGTAAGTAAAGTTAGGCAATAGATTAGGCAGCGAGTACCAAACGGCCATATTATCACCTTAACGGTGTTCTAAATCATTTCATTCACAGCTTTTATATTCGTTTTTAATATGCACACTTGTTATATGTTGAAAGTGATAACTATAATGGATGCAATATAAAGTATATAATAAGGGTGTGTTTATAAGGAGATAGGTTGTATTTGGTGTGCGGCCATATTGTTTTTTTATTACCGATCGGTTATATTGAGATCGTAAAGAAACATCGTAAAGGACACGAAGACCAGGACGCACATGGCGCACCTAAAATGGTCATTTGATTCTCCACATCTTAAAATATCCACTGCTGCATTCAACGACATACACGATCGATCAACATTCAATAAAATCCACCAGAAGCTCGTAGCCAATGACCGTGATTTTCATACTTCATTGTATTTGATTGATATCACTTTGTATATTATTTGAGACAGTGTAAAGTTGTAAAGGCGTGAAATGTTCGGACATGTCGTAAACAAGCAATAATATTATACTGCGATAAATTCACATGTACAATAAACACTATTTTGTATCGCAAGTTGCGTGCTCACAAACAATATCCATATTAAGTAATATTCCCCTTTGACAATGTGCCGTTATATTATTGGACATTTTAATAAGTTCAGCCACTTTGGGATTGTGATAGATTTTAGTGAATTATGTTTTGGGCGTATTAATATTAGTGCACCTTATCGTCGAGAGCATCGAGAACATAAAACTTTTCAAAAGTATAATGTATTGTCATAAACGTCGGATAGCCGAGATTTTATGTGACGCAGAATGGGTTGTGCCTCGATTCAAGATATAATTTTTCATTGAAATAACCGAGAATGTCATTATTTAAGGGGAGACCAAGTGAAAAGTCGAAGTTATCATATTTGTCTCTACTTAGAAATTATTTATTTATTTTACGACCCGAGGAGCTTTTTTGAGAGGGTTTTTTAACACACAACAACATATTCATTGTCTGTCGGTGATCTTAACTATTACTGGTTACACAGGTCCCCGACTTGATAGTACAGTATTTACCTTACAATACAGGAAATCAGAGTATACCTGGATGAAAACGATCGATTGGGATTTTATTAATATTTTTCCCGATCTTCCAATCGTACCAATCAAATCAATAAAAAAAATGACTTGAACCGGATTTGAACCCATGACCACAGTATGTGTAGCCACGCTTCTTATTACCTGAGCTATCGAGCTGGTCATAAAATTAATAATAGTTGTAATAAAAATTAATTAACATTAACCCAAATATACTCGTAAATTGATCTTTGAATGGTCCGTAATCGGTTTACTAGCTTTTTTAACATTCACCACAAAATTTGTTTGCTAATCGTTTATTTGATTAAAAAATTTATTCAAAATGGTCTGATAATTATTGTTCGTTACTGAATGAAAAAAATGTACAGCTATTCTATCAATAATAATTTTTGTTGGATAAAATGCGGAAAGACCAATTTTTAAAATATACCTTAAAATTGTATTAATTCAATACCAACTAATTATTTCCAATAAAGAACATCTTGTAAACAGGAAAAAAGGGAGGGCTTCTTGAATACCTTGGGATTTCTAAACAGAATTAAATATAAGCATATTTTCGTAAGCACTCATGAGACTGAACACCTGTCAGGTATAATAATTCTAATATAGCACCACAGTATTTTTGAAAACGAATCGACAAAAAAATTGCCACGCCCATGAGTTTGAATATACATCAAATTAGTTAAAGTTATAAGGGTGTTTTACCAAATAATTATTACTGTCGCGTCGGTCACCATGGAAGCATCTACCATGATACACAATATTTAATTTACTACTAACACCAAATCAGACATTCTAAATAAGTGCTTTGAAGTAGCTTTAATTACGACAAGAGAACATGATATTTGATTAATGATCAAAGAAATTTGTTATATATAATTAATTGGATTTGTACTTCATTATTTAGACTAAACATACTAAAAACTAAAAATATTATTTTTTTCTCGTTAGTTTGTGATGGTAATCGAGAAGATGATGAGTTTGAAATGAGGTAGTCGAAACGGCTTCACAAAGACGTCCACTTCTAATTAAGAGAGTGTCCCACCCTTATGTATATATATGTATGTATATAATGCATATGAGTAAAACTAGAGAGTGTATATATATATATATATATAAGCATATAAGGCAATGGATATCCTGTTGCAGAAAGGACATGGTGTGAGCTAGAGATAATAAGACGACGGTCCAACGGGACTGGCAACTTTGATTGCGACCAAAAGGGTTGCTAATCCCAGTAACCACCCCTCAAATATTTGTTCATACATTCATAAAATACAACCATAGCACATTACCATTTTCAAGCACGTTTAATGCGAGAAAAATATAATTAATTAATTCAATATGATTGTATTAGTCGATTAAAACAGACACCGTTATTTGTGTATAAGGCCTTATCAATTGTCTATCTGAGTTATAAATCTAAAGCATAAAACTTAACGACCTCTCGCCGAGCTCTCACCTTTAAACTACCCTTCTAAACAATCCTATACTTTTATCGAATTAACAAAGACTGATGCATACTTTATACGAACGACATATTTATCGGGGTGAAGGGAACATTTTGAAAAATGGGCGTGGTTAGCTAATTGAGTTCCCCGCGTTGCCTGAAAGTAGATCGGGGAATTGCCTCTCTCAAATTTAGTTTTGACTTTTCAACACATGTTTCAGGTTTGTTTTTGAAAATATCCTGACTCGAACAGCGAACTTTCTAAAGCGGTAATAATATACCCCGACGAATACTGGAAACTTTGTTGCGAAGCGCATTTAATGAATTCCAGACATCGACTAATTATAAACGCGAAGGTGTAGCTTGTTGAAATATAGAAAGACAAACATTGTGAATGTGCAATTTGCATATGACATTTACAATAATATGCTAATTTGTATAACATCCATCACCGAAAAATTGAATATTATGAAAGCACACGCGAACACCATACACTTTCACCTGATCTGATCAGCAACAAGCGCCTTCTTCTCTGATTCTTATCAACCACTGTTTACTACCGAACAAAAAACACTGTGTTTACATTCTAAAAATAAAATGTAAAAAACGCTACCAAAATAATGGAGGACGATTGACTCGAGCCCGTTCAAGACGGAGGGTGAGTGAAAAGGGTAGCAAAAAAGCGTTCGGGGTTAATATTCACCCTAATTCCCAAGGAGGTAGACAAGATAAATTTTGTACTATGTTTCATTCCGTATCAGTGGAAAACAAGTCACCTATTTCATCTACTATAATACATATTAAAATATAATAATGTAAAAAGCGAGTGACGTATATTGTTGAGGTAGTGGGTGTGTTAGGGGGTGGCTTTGTATATAGGAGGCTGGTTTATTAGACTAATTTGAGTAAACACATCTCTTGTAAACACCAGCAACATACATGACCACCTTCATACCTTCAGCGATATCATATCTTCATACTCACTACTAATAGTCATCATATATTCTACATGGTTACTTTAATGTCTTGCATAATAATTCTACAATACAAAGCAATGCACTTCCGCAATCAATAATTGTTTTTAATTAATAAATAAATATTCCTAAAAGACTAAACTTTTTTTTTAATTTAGCTGAATAGTATGCGCCTGAATATCGGCAAGCAGTTTACATCATATGTGATTTTTGTGAAAAAAATGAACATAATTGTAAAATTATATTCTAGCCGTGTAATCTCACAGAATAATTAGTGTTATGAAAAATGTGGAGGGTGTAGAATTAAGCATATTTTGCGGTTTGTTAGCATTCGTATCGGAGAGTATTCGTAAGGGTGTTTTAAGGGTGGTGGGTGGTGGATTGTTGGTTGGTCATTGTGGTTGGTTTTGGGTGTGCCGCGTGTCTATTTGGTCAACACTTTAAATTGTATAAATAGCCTTTCTATTATTATTACTCAATTATCATTCAAGAATTATTTCCATATTAAATAAACTTGCGACCATCATAACAAATCGGCGATTATATTATCAAATAAACTACTAATGTTGAAGGAAACAAATTAATACATTTAATTTAATATAAACTAATGACTTACCTCCACGGTTTTCACTGTCCGCTGGTTTCACTTGGATCGCTCGGTTCATCTGAAAAAATATTAAATAATTAATAACATTCTATAGCATACAATAATTTTAGTACTTTGAATGGAATTCCATGATTTGATAATATCATGATAAATAATTTTAATTTAATAGCCTCGGTTTTTTAATTGTATACTACAGTTATTTTTAACAAAAATAATTATTTTATAAATATGATAAATTAACAGTAAACTTTATGAAAAACTAATGATAATAAACAAAACCTGATACAATATATTTTATGAATCAATGATAATGTAGATTTTATTTGTGATTTATTTAACGAAAACATTCCGTTTTATTATTATATATATAAGGTTGCATCCAGGTAATTTTGCTTTATAGTGCGATATTTGATAATAAAAATAATCGTATTCACATAAACTCTTCACTGACTGCAGATTTATATACATTATAATAATATTAGTGTTGTCTAATTTTGTGTATTTATGGAGTAGTATGTACATAGTTATGGTAATGATTTGATTCATAAATGTATAGGATGAAATAGAGTTGAGGCGTCGACTATTGCACTTGTCCTGAATTCTAAATTGCGGAACTCCATTGGAAATTTAAATTAGAGTTGCGAAGACACGCGCCTGATTAAAAGTTCATTGGATTGTTTTTAATGTCTACGATCAGTCATAGTATTATTAGAGTGAGATAAGATAAGGTATTAAAAGGTGAGTCTAATTCCGTGACAGCGAGGTGTAAAAAGGTGGTTGGTCACTTTGTTGTACTCCTTTGTCGTCTTGGATACCTGAACAATGGACACTACTTCTGGGCTCATCATTATCATCATCATCACCACTGCCACTTTAGACTCATCAGCCACAATGTGGTCTGTCAATAATAAGCACATTCAATGCTAATTACACATTCAATAAAAAATTGGTAATTTAACAATTGAGGGGATCGGAAATAACATAATTATTAATAATCATAAAATATTGTCAGGTAGAAATCAATACAGTAAAAATATTATATATTGCCACGTATAAAAATCGTAGGGAATTCATATAAATATATGCAAAAGACTAAAGGTAAAAATAAGAAGGTAATATTGATGTGAATATAGACAAATAATTCCTTATTTTTAGGGTGTAAACATCCCACATTTAAACTTTTTGTAATTTCAAAAAATTTAAACATACATAATATGATTAAAAATTATTAATAAATTTTTACATTGAAAATATTGTTATATTATTCCGAATTCCGGGGATAGCGATAAAACATTAAACTAATAAGGATTATTCGAGAGACTGATTGAATAGATGTTGGTGTAAAAAAAGCTCCACTTTTAATTAAGGAACTTTTCAAGTCCAACTTTTCATCATCAAAGACTGACGTGTCTTTATTCCTGGGTTCTTGAACGAATATTACAACCATTGTTAAAGTTTCTTAATAAATAATCAAACAAAGTGGTTATTCAGTAGGGGTGTAGTGTTAACAGTGAATATTTACACTTTATGCACTGGTATATAACCTTTCCTGTTTCTTGCCAGCGAATTGCCTCCTTCCTATAACTTGTTTCTTTGAAATATCACCCATTACTTTAATAACAGGCTTGGCCGACACAACACCTTGTCGTACATGCAAAACAAACTGCTGATTTCTCGATACAATATTTATCCGGATTAACGTATGCTTGTCTTGTGTCCCTTTGGCAATAATAATATAATGTGGCTTGACTTGTGTAAAATACTGTGCAAGGTGATATTGTATCGTGTTAGTGGTTTGTTTCATTACACTAAGTGCTGCTTACTACTTTTGCATTGTATTTGCATAATATTATATATTTTAACTTCTATAATACACCATGCCATTGTATACATTGGATACAAGATTGAGGATTTGCTTATTATTGATTCGTTTCAACCCTAAAATAAATTGTCATACTTTATTGCCGGGAACATTCATTAGGTTTTATGTAAACAAGTAAAGTAAATCAAGCTTATTAAAATACTGGGTTGACCTTTATTAATTGAGAATAATTTAAGGGGAGTATTTTTAATAGTAAATTATTTTCTAATTTCACACTTTTACACAAATTCTACATCTTATTTCACTATGGATAAAACAAATAATCTGAATTATTAATATTTTTTTAATAATTAATAACAATATATATATTATCTTTATAGTATTAAATATAAAAGAGTAATGTTGAACCTTGCATATTGTACCTATTCTTATAAAGCTTAATGTATGTAGCTTTAAATGTCATATTGCTGACATTTTCTCATGTAAATACAAAATAATATAATCTTTATTTAATGTATCAAAATCGTTAGCCATCCGAAATGTATTAAATTAATTGTCATTGTGATATTGGTTTATTACGAAATATTGAAAACCTGTCATATCATTCCATTTCACAAAAATAAAACATTATTTTATTAGGGGTGTTGAAAGTGTCCAGTCATTGTGGAGTGGTTATCATTCTGTCAACAGGTAAAATATTACTTTTTTACACGAAATTGTTTTTAGAAGCAACAATAAATAAAAACGTACAACTTTATAGTGGCCATAAAATGTTGAGTCATCCACAATTTACGATATTGATTTCAATTTTAGTGGGTAACGAGTAAATAGTGTTCTGTTATAGTAATTGAGGCTTTTATATCATTAACTACATTGATTTTGGTTCAAATAATAGCTAATAGCTTTTGCTATCGAAATGCAACCAATCATTAGTGAGGGTTAAAACTATAATAAATGCATTCGTAGAATATAATGGTATATTAACACAAAAACTTATCTATAAAGAACCCTTTACTCGACATGATCTTAATGTTATGTAGCATATTAATATACAGGGTGAACTTAAATTAACTGAGGATATTTTATCGGGGAATCGGGGGTAGGGAATCGCAAAAATAAGTGATAAAATATATTAAATATATTTTTTTATTATTTATTAAAAGTTCAAGAATAGTATATAATTATGCTTTTGGACACCATATAAAAATCACCTGTTTTTGTGAAGTACTAAGAAAACTAATGATTTATTAATATTTTTAATTTAATTAAAATTTATAATTAATACAAAAAAAGTTTATATTTGCAATACCCTACTACCCCTAAAACATGTCAGTTATTTCAAGTCCACCTTGTGTAGATTAACTGAAAACCAAACCTATACATAAACGTATATGCACAAAAATATTCAGTAATTTAATGAAATAATAAATTGAGTAGAAACAGTTTATTTGATGACCTCTGTGTATACAGTCAATTTGTAGATACATTTTTGTATTAATAACCCTTCGATATGTTATGTTTGAAAGGAAATCACGTAGCATTGTAATAATAACAGGTCGATTTGGCAATGGACAATATAGCTTCGGGTTATAGCTTGATCTTAGTGGTTTGCCTAAATGCTTTATGGCTGTTTAATTTAGCACGTTCATTGTGCCGGGAAAAATATGCAATGGACGTGAATGTGTCGATAATGGCTCGGTGGTATAGTGGGTTAGTAGTCGTGATAATATATGCTCTAATACACAGAAATATGGGATTTTGTATGGGACGTTGGGATCGCCGCACGTTTTCACCATAAAATCGACCACCACCATGACCCATTCCACCCCCACAGCGAGTCTCCTTTAATTGGGTTATCAACCAGGGCTATAGAAAAATCAATGCCAATACCACCCCTTGTTTACTACAGATAACGCCATAGTAATCCAACTAACTGTCAAATCATTTCTGAAAAAAAGAACGCTTCATAACACATTATAATAAATCAAACGTCGAATTGTACACACATTTATATTATTCATAAAAGTAAACTAAGTAAAGGGGATCGTTGATGGCTGATAGTAAAAAATGTGTTGGATGGATGTGTGTGATACAAAAAGGGTGATGAAGGTTATATTGCATGCTGGAAGGAAACTCGTTAGTATATTTAACCTCAAACATGTTTTATTCGATTAGCACAACTTATAAACATAATTATTAGTGTTAAATAATTATTCGACTTAATAATTCATATATTTAACAAGATTTGGCATACTTATTAAATTTGTACATAACCACAAGAGAACCAGAGCGATATGGAATGAATTGCAGCTTAGCAAATTCCGCGGTAACAATATTATGCTTTGTACAATTCGGCACACAATGGTTTCCTCAGATTGTTCACTTTGTAGATATTTTGATGAATATTACATTAAAATAAAGCAATTTAATTGCACCGAAATGTGATTGAGATCAAAGTAAATCTCGGCCGGAGGAATAATACCGTCGAGTGTGCACAATTTAAAAATGGACGGTGTTTAAAAAAAAGCTTTGTTCATTGAAAGTGGAATGTGATGAATAATTCATGAACGAGTAACAATGTGGCACAGTAGAGAGTTTAGAATGATCTGTATGCAAAATACAATGATGGTGCCGTCTAATATGTTTTACTCTACAAACAAGTGCCTTCCTTTACTAACAGCTTTTTGTTCGTCTTTTTCAGGTGCACTCTTTCACTGAAAATGTTGGCTGAAAGTGAGGGTAAACAAACTGATCCGTTATTAAGCACAGTGTAAAATATTCGAGAGTGAGCAAATGCAAATGAGATGATATAACAAGGCTGAAAGAGTGGTTTTCTTCTCGGGGCAAATCTTTTTCATTTGATATCGCGTTGTGCCTCGGCCGACAAGAACGTGGATTACATTAATTAAATTCTTAATGTTTAATCTAAAAGTGGCCAAAGGACGGAATGGTGAGAGCTCACAGGGGAGGGAATTTAATTAAATTCACCAGTTAATGTGGGCCACGGTTATTGATTTGCCACTGGTTATATTAGCAAACCTGCCCATTTGCTTTTCGCCTTATAATCATTCTACTGACGTAGGATTTATTTCCATTTCGCCATTTACTCTCAACCACCCCGCACTGGAATTTATATAAAACCTGATCGCTCCTCTAAATAACGATCATCACGCGAACTGATATCTTCTATTATTTATATCTTCAAACACCTTCACTAATTGATTATTTGTAAACATATTAATTACTACTCATTAGGTAGTTTAAATTAATAAATTTTCAATGTTTTTAATCCGTTCATTATGTAAAAAATATTAGATAAAAACAAATAAAATAAATATATCAAATAATCTACTCAAGATTGACATATTTTTAAAATATTTTTTTCTTGCTCTGAATATTGAAAAATGTCATCACAGTATTTTTCCGATAGATAAAAAAATGGTTAAAAGAACTCTATTACAAAAACGTGAAAAATTAAGCAACAAAACATTTATTTTACAATGTCATCTTTCATGTTTAAAAAATAGAAATTAGTATATAATCTATATGTTTATATTATTTTTTGTTACTCCAGATAGAGTTTTTAAATACGTATGTCTAAAATTGATATATATTTATATGAAATATTTTTACAAGCTTTTATTACATTCCTTTAGCAAAACGTTGTATAATCTCATCATAAAGACATCATAGAATTTTTTCGATTTTTTAATACGTGCCTTTAATAAAAATTATCATGAATTAAAAATTCAAAAACTAGCACGGAGGTCTACAGAAAAAAACGGGTGGAAATTTTCGACAGGGTGGTGTAAAGCAAAGTAGAGTAGTGATAAACGAGAAAAGAGGGAGTTATGGGATTGAGGATATCTAGAGAAGCCGATCTTAGTGGGCCTTTGATAAAATAAAGTCGGTGTGTATTTTTCAACAGGGATTTGCCTAGTGATTACACTTTATACTTATCGTGACTTGTTGCCCTTTTATTTGCTCATTCTCTACCTAAATATTCTATACACACAATGTCAGACTACTTATATTCTTTAAATACACAACAAAGGTCACCTCTATCTCCACATCTACATTTTTAAGGTTTAATCTTAAAAAATCGTGTTTTGGCTTAATAATTCTACGAATTTATCATATATGCATAAATTTCATATTGTGTAAATATTATGAGATGTTTTTTGATAAGCATTTCATGTCAAAAGTATATTATTATTTTTATTATTTCAATTTTTATGTCTATAGCACAAATGTCACAGATTAAAAATGCTTATAGGACGTGATTGGTCACACCGCATTATATCATATTATTAATTACAGCCGTTTTAAATAAGTTAGTTCGCCTCTACGCGTGTCTAAAGTAAAATTGTTTTCAATTAAATATGGGTCAGATAGAATAACCGTTTATACACACATTATTTATCAAACATTTTACATGAGTAAAAACAGTTTATATCACATTTTATTAAATCAAAACCCAAACAACATAATGGGGTTTAAATATTGTTAACTATCAATATGGTAAAGAACGTATTATAGAGTTAGATTAAATTCCGGCCTAACGCCCCCCCAAACAGTTGACAAGTTGGATGAGATGGGGGCGGTGAACGTGAATGTGGACGGTGGTCAACACTCAAAAATAATTGAGTTTGTGCCCTTCTCTTTCCACGTAGTAAAAGGTACCGAAAATAAGTAGAACTACTGATGTAAATTGCATTTTACACGTGGACGACAACTTGGCCGCTTCACTAACTTAATAAGGACCAGCTTCACATCCACAGATGGCGATGTCTGTATCACTTCATCTTTTATTCATTCTAACCCTAATTTTAAATAATTTTATACACTTCCCCCTTACATTATAGTTTAGTAAAAAGCAGTTAAGTTTATGTGATTTTGATGTTATATGACAGATTGATATTAAATCCACAAAAAATAATCGATATAAGGGCATTAAATTCATTACCCGAAGGTGATTGCCGAGAGAAGTCTTAAAAAAAGAGACGGGGAGAAAAGGAAGAAGGAGCAACAGAAAAAAGAAAACAAAGGGTTCAATCATTCGGAAAGCAATGGGGGAGGTAGTATAGAAGCTTGACAAGGCCATTATTGGGTAGGTTTTCACTACAGACTACAGACGTGTTGGGATTAGGTCACAGGGTCTTACACTTCTTCTACTATCACGATTGCCTATTACCCTTCCATCGTTATCCCTCACAACTAAAATACACATTTCTTATACTGTGTGATTAGCCAAATCATTTTAATATAATACACAGTGCACTTATAAATAGCATATTATTATTGTATTTTTAATACTACACGTCTAGGATTTTACACCTGAAACAGTGAGTGGGATTCTACGACTGACACAGTGGATAGTATTTTACACTTTTTATACAGTGTTTTTAAGTTGATTCTGTAAAATTATCAATTATACAAAAAATATTATGAAAAATATAGATTTTCAAGTAAACGTGTTGGACACTCGGGTTTCGTGCATTAGCCAAGCGGGATCATTGAAATCTCTGAAGTTGCTTGCTATATCACATGAAATACATCACGTGAAAAATGTTTTAATTGAAAAAATATGTAATAAATTATGAATTGAGAGGCAAAGAGACTTCCCATCGCAAGAATTGTTTTAGGGCCCTTTATAAATTCTTAAATAGGTAACCGATAACTTTGTAAAATAGAAGAATAACATTACTCACAATAACCGACGGCGAGTAGTCAACCTTCGCCGACCGGAAGAATTCCACCAGGTGAACCATATGGATGTTTTCTTTTCGACGTCGGGACAGAAAATTATGAGTTATAATTTTTTTAGACAGTTCGTAACGTCTTAAGACGTCCACGTCACTTTTACACCGAAAATATGGACCGAACCAAGGGACTAGATTTGTTACGACTCACAATAAAGTAAATATAATCTAATACAAGGCGAGTATATAGGCGCGCAAGGTGTAGATGCAGACGGATGTGAATGTGTTAGTTGTATGTATTTGTAGAGGTTAGTATAAGGGCGGTGACGCGTCGTGACGCCGTGAAGCCGCCGTTTGAACTGGCGGTGCTACGACGTAGCATCGTAGACACTTCGTAGAGGGGGCGGGGCAGCACGCAGCTGCGTGAACCAATGACGTGCGTACATCCACCACCCCCTGTCCGCACTCACACGCTGACACACTACCATCGCACAATACACAACAACGAATAAATCGATGGCCTCTATATTGTGTTAATTATTATTAGTGGAGCGGAGCACGACAGCCGATAATAATATCATCATCTCGGACTAATACGACTTTTTAATACGGCCATACATCACAAGGACGCGCCGCTACTACGAGCTACGGTGCTGTGCTGTGTTGTGTTTGTTTACAGGGGATTATGGAGGATGATTCCATTAATGTTGGCTTTGTAAGGCGTAAACACTGAAAATGTTTACACAATCCTAAACATCTGTTTAGAAACGGCGCGACGCTTTATTTTCATGTGAAATATTCTGATAACATTTTCATCTCCATTTATATACACAACCAATTATGTTATTATTGATAACATTAATTAATACAAAAAACGTGCAATTGAATAATATTCATCACTCTCGAGCGTGCACTTAACAACCGGAATGAATTAAAAGAAACAGCGGCGGTTTTGCTTAAAAACCAAATAAGCTTCCATTGAAAGCGCTTCATTATATTCAATGGGCTGGCGAGCCGAGAAGAGTGAAAGAGTAAAGAGGTAGCGAAACAAGAGGCAAATGGTAGGGGATGAGGTCCGAGTACAAAAACTACCCCTCCGGTCTAATCTGCGGCCGTCATGTAAATCAGGAGTGGGCGCTGACAGCCGCCGCAAACACCCCAAATAAAAATGGACAAATTTAAATACCAAATTATATTTAAAACCCCCGAATATTCTCAAAAGTTCACATGTTATGAAAGAGCTGAGAAAGCACCGCCAAGTGACAGGGGTTAGTTATCAAAGTTGCGGTGTATTTTAGTTAGTATTGGTGTATAGAGATGCGAGTGGAGCAAAGAAGGTGTCTAGAATTGAAGACCTCTGCAAACATTTCCTTGGACTAGAGTATTCAGGTAGTAGTGCTTGCACCACGTTCACCTGCTGCCGATGTCGTTCTCTACTTCCTTACATACTACACTACACTACACTACACTACACTACACTATACAATTCCTCTACGCTCTATGACGTTCTCAGAAGCCAGCTACAGTCGTCTTCAATACTGATTCACTCCAAAAACCTTTTCCTCACTCCTTCTCTGAACAGGTGTTACCAACTACGCGACGTCACTAAAATCATTTCTAAATAAAAATATGTGTTGTGTAAATTAATTTAAATTCAATTTTAGATGTTAAACCTCTGGCTCAAGAGATTCGACATAATGGTTCGGGAAGAGCTTACTCCCAAACTCCAATACGTGTTTGTATCGTAGAAACTTCAGCCTCAAGAGGCATGGTAAATAAAGCCTCTGCTCGAGTCAAACATTTCCATTAGAGTTAATTATTTGCAATCAAATAATTAATAATTAAAATGATGGAATTTTAACGCTATCGCTGAGAAACAATCTGTCGATAGATAGAAAATAGTTAATGATGTAATTGGAGGAGAGTGTCCATTATTTGCTACAGGGACCTATATTGCGAGCTAAGCGCATCCGAGCGAAACATTTTATTTGAAGATGTTTCTTATTGATGTGAGAAAGGTTGTAGTACAAGGGTGTAGGGAGGATAACCACCATAACCCATACTACATAAGTACCACCATCACTACCACTACCAGCCCTCAATACAAGGATCTATGCTGTTTGTTGTCATTGACATATTCGCCACAATCATTTTTAATCGGTTCAAAAAATAGGTTAACTACAACTCAAGCCATAAAACTTGGCTCCAAACGAGGTTAAAATAATTTAAAAGATTTTATGATATGGCAACAAATTTTTTTAAAATTATCTATTATATGTACAGTTGTTGGATGAAATAAAACGGAAATTGTAATATTTTATTAGAAAAAACTGTTGGTGTCGTCGCTTTCTGAAATGTTTACAAAAATAGCAGCATTCGTAATGGAAAAAAACCAGACGAACGTCTCAAATTGTTAATAAAAATTAATGACTTAACCATACAGCTTTAGACCAAATTCTTTGTAATATATTAAGTATATTAATATAGAAATGACATTGTATATGTATCTTTTTACAATTTTACATATAAGGCAAGGTGAATGGAATGTCCACATCATAATGGCATCAATATTTGCAGTAGAAAAGTGTTCTTTCCGATATAAAATGTGCAACACTCGAGTGGCAACCCCCTTGTTTGGTTTGTAAGATAAGAATAGTGTGTTTGACATATGAACAGTTTCTCAATAACAAAGAATACGAGGGTGACGTCATGGAGTATTTAACAAGGTTCAGGGCGATATTGAAGGTGTTGGCGATGTAAGGTGGTTGTTTCCACCCCGTAGTAGAATACTACCCCTCGGTCGAGAACCACCTTCTCCATCCCTTAGTTGGTTCTCAAATGTAATAAGGAAGGGCATCCTCTTCTACGTGCTCGTCATTATAAGCAAATCAGATTGCGCAAGATATTACTTATTTTACCGCTTCGTCTCATTTACAATTGTATGCAAATGCGCCATTTCCAATTTTCGCTTTCACGCTAATTTACAAAAAAAATAAGAATATGTTTTTGAATATAGTAATAAATTATTTGATTGAGGTAAAAAGCTTCAAAAGGTTCTGCAAAGGTGATTCCGTCTCTGATTTTAATTGAACCCGCTGTTTCGGTGTCAATCGTAAAAAACCTATTTTATTTGGCCAATTTCATTCAATTTATGACTACTCATCAACAAAATATATAATCAGGGCTTGAAATATATTTTTTTATCTAAATTGGATGCTATTTATAACATAAAATTGATATTCCATGCTGGAGAGCTTTTATATGGACATAAGTATTTTGTAACCCTGTATGCTTTGGTAACCCTGAATGATATGAAAATTTTACGATCCATCATATGGTACACCAGAGAAGGTGGTATTAAAATGTACTTCATATTTAATGTTCTAATATTTTCGAGATTTAGACCCACAAAGCATTAACTTCATAACTGTTGACTGTTTTATTTGTGTATTTATTTGAGTATCAATGCGTATTATAAATAATTTGTTTATTAAAAGAATTAGTATTTGAGTGTAGTAACTTCGTTTATACGCTATTGGGATTTCGATTGGAAACAAGTTTAGTGCTCAAAAACATTTTGTAGGGATTCTAGTGTCGAAACTTCGATTGCAGCTTTTTTCGTCCCTCACAAAACTCGGCAGGGGTTCTTCTTGTCTGCTTTATTTTGCTATCCTCCATTACAAGGACCCAATACAAGTTTTAGGGCCGCTCGGTTATTTTACGTCGTTTATCCGAATACCTTTTAAAATGCTCCCATCTTACTCTAGTGTTTTTCTAATATTCATATATAATATATTCTTACATTTTATATAGTATATTTTTGGTAAGCTCTTCAAGTTTTAACTTACTTTTTTATCGGCCCGTCTTCCACCCCTACGAAAACTTCGCATTTAATCCCCAATGAAAACTGATTTGGTAAAAAAATAAATGATGCTCCGCGGAATACGATTATGTACTATTCTTGTCAGATTATAAAAGTTTCTAATGGATTTCTGTTTTCCACAAATATAATAAAAAAACTTAAATGATGGCATGTGATAAAATAAAAATGAATAGTGAAAGAAGGGGTTGAGAGTGGAGATATCATCATCCCTTTTAAAGGGACAATTTAATTTTTTTGGTCAACGCTTCCTGTCACGGGAGAATTGTCAGGAATAATTATAACCATGGAGATTTCAAGCTTCCAATAGATTTTAGGTATACATATTAAAATTTGAAAAATACTTCAGAATACAATTGCTGGATAATTTAAAAATATTTGATAGAAATTTATTGAAAATATCAAACAATTGCAATTCAAATAATAATAAAAAATATTAATAAGACACTCCACAATATATGAGTATATGAGAATTTTATAGATTTTTTCACCTTTGGTGGATACAATAATGTACAATAAAACGTATTTTCAGAAATCGCTGATAACTAGAAAATATAAAAATAGGGTGTATGTAGGTATAGAGTTTCAGTGGTGTGAAGTACTACCAACCCTATATATTATTGTAGTATGGAGGGTAACTGTTAGGATGAGGGTAGAAAGGAAGGCTTTAAAACGAAGTGACGTTTAAAAATGAAAAGTATGTCAAAGGGCATGCGTACTGAATTTATTTCATTATGACATTTTGTGATTCTTCAGGCTCAATTAAACATCCTTTACAAACGACGTGCAATCATTATTCATTAAATTTACCAATAAGCCTGCATCATGAATATTTAAAAAATAAAAATGCAAATTAGTAAAGAAATCTGTTTAAAATGAATTGAGCGTAGCTGTTGCGGGAAAAGGCAGGTATATTCAGTGGTTGTAAACAGGAAGGACTACGTGATCGCATTTATAAAAGCGACATTATTTTTAACGATAAAACGAGACTGTGGGTATAACTGCGAGTTTGCTTCATTACAATAAAATTAACTTCAAGTGTGAGTTTCCCTGCCTTTCATATAAGTGCACCGCGGGGGTGACTTGTGGCAAGCAGCCCTTACATTTGCGGCATTACCTTCATTTATTTTGATTAACACCAATTATTTTGTAAACAACCGACGTTAAATTACTCACTCGTGTATCGTGTCCGTTTCATTCGTTTATTTTGTAAATTTTAATACAAATTTAAATGTTGAAAATACTTTTAATAAATTGAAAAATAGCATTTTTTTATCTGATTTAATAATATTTATATAATATTTTTAACGTTAATGATATCCTCATGCAATTATAAATATCTGAGTAATAAAATAATGATCCAGCATTGTGATTTTTATCATCAAATTGTTTCCCCCATATAATATATACAAGTCTGACTTATCTGAGAATATATTAGGAACTATTAATATTCAATTTAAAAAAAAGGTGAAGTTAGAAAATATATTTATTATTATTAAATTTATTATGTTAATTCATCCATCCTTTTTTTATAGTATATACATATTATGTATATTTTTTACGTGTATGCTTGTACTTTTATTTTATTTTTAAACCACCGTAAAGCATTGAACTGGCTGTTAGGTTACGGTAGTTGTAGTTTATGTATGGATAAATAAATAAATATTATCGAGGTGTTTCTATGAAGTACGCAGTAGTGGCTTTTGCGTATATATATTATGTGTTAAATAATTTAGAAATCAAGCAATTATTATAGTCCACTCTGTATAATGTGAACATACTACAAACAGTTTTATATTGAATACGTAACTATCCAATTTAGGAATTGTAATAACAACCTAATGTGAAATGTAAATGGGATATTTTATTATAAATATGTTTAAGATTCGATTTGGTAGACATTGAACAATCAAATTAAAAGTTAGGTGTTAAATAATTATTTATGAAAACAAGGCGAAGGTTAATGATCTTAGAAACGAAGGTAACATGCATCGGCCGTAACCGCATATAGGATGTAAGCGCAAAGCAAAAGATGCGAAAGCTTCCTTCGTTTTGCAGACCAAATTAATGGGCAAAGTTTAAAACAACGGCGGTACATGGCAATATTTTAGGCTATGATAAATGGAGACAAGCGAGAACGAGGCTTCGTACTAAATTCGTTAGGCTCTTGCTATTGAGATTTATGGTGACGCCCGCCGAAATGTTAACCGGTTATTAATTGAAAAATTGCCGGTGGTCGATTTCGTGGAAACCATTTTGTATCCTACTATTTTATAGCAATACTACCTTTCACGTCCCGCTTTTTTCCTCCATTCCTACTATTTTTTTTATTATTTCCGACTGTTTCGCTTCGGCGTCGCACTTCTGTACGTTTTGACGTTTGGCCAAAACGAACTGTGGCCAGTAATACAAAAAAGAGAAAAGAGACTTCTAGTTTAGTGGATGGCGGTCCAAATTTTGAATCTGGACGAGATTGACATGCGAGGTTGTTTTGTTGGAAACCACTCTACATATGTTTAATATAATATCGAAACACCCGATATACTTTCCTGTCAAACACACCAATATGTTCCGTCATTATTTTATAAAATCCCACCTCACTTTATTTGATGCTTGAAAATATTGCCTACAGTTAAACTAACATTTTTAACTACAGCCAGTTAAATAATATGTATGGATGTGTAAATAAAATAATGCGCTCACATAATAAACAATAATCCTTTTCACAAAATAGACAAAATCTCACCATTTACACAAAAAATATTTTTTTTTAAATCCGGTTTAAAATTATATAAAAAGAAAAATCCATTTTATTTTTTATCAAAGGCACCTGGGATTTTGACATGGGTTGTAAAGCAAAAGGCTTCAGTCCGATTGGCGTTATTGAAGAAGATAAAATCTATGAAAAATAAATTTTAAAATAGTCGGTTGGAATATGCACAATAATAAAAAAATATAAAGAATTTATGGTGCATCATTTATATTGAAATGTAGATATGAATTTGAATTTCCACATATTTTTCATAATTAAATATTGCAACAAATCGAAATAGGGGTAGCTGTAGTAATGGGTATTGAAAAACATTTCTGATCCATACCTCACGCTTATTCATGTGTACAAACGACTACTGAAAAATCCAAACTGACAGTATAAAAACACTATAGCCGTCCTAAAAATATATAATATAAAATAAACCAGTATAGCTACAGTTATTGGAGGGTGTTCGTTGGATTCGGTTTAATCCCCAAATAATGCAGCCCGAACAAATTCACCAGGCCAGCGAAATATTTATCTACAATTCCATTATTGTGAATCCCATACCTTCTACACAGTATTATATTATTTTATCGCGTATTTATTTTTAATGTATATCGGGCTCATGCAAAAGGTTAATCTTAATAAGCTGTAGATTGTTAAAATATCATTGTTTTTAGAATATCATAAAAGTAGTGGACTAACATTTGTGTGCGGTACGAGAAAAGAAGGGTCGAAGTTTATCTTGGATTTTGGGCACTTGGGGTTCAGAATTAGTGGTCAACTACCTGACCACACCCCCCCACCCACACGAACAACCCCTTCTCACTTTTCTCTAACTTCTCGACACCCCACTCACCTGTTCACCTCTTCCATGAAAGCCGTCATTTTCCAAGAAGTTAGTTGCGGTCAAACTGTTTACCTTAATTTGTGGTCATCGTCAAATACCCTCACTCTTATCTCTACTTTAACACAAACCGTGTTGAATAATTTGGCAGCAGAATAAATAAATTATGTGATGAGGATAAATGAGAGAGAGAGATCGGATTGGTTAGATATACGTAACTTGCATACAGAGAGAAACCAATTAATATCACCGAGAACAGAGGAAGGACCTTTGGGGAATTTAATTGGGTAAGAGATAAAAAGATGAGATCACTCAAAGTGAAACGATGCCAAAAAGGGTGGACACCCTCTTAACAATGAAGGGTCTCCTCATCCATCTATCATAATACTACGTATTATCTATATAAAGAACTGTTTTTACGTCATTTAACAATTATTAAATAATTATATATTATAAGAAGAATATTTGCTTTAAAAACACACAAGTGTTTAAATGGTGAGTGGTATTAGTTATGAGTTGCATTGTATTTGATCAATGCCCTATGAAATCCCCATGATAGAGCCCAGTATACAGTATGGAGTATTCATCTGACGTTGGTAGGATTATTCTAATAGTAAGGGGATGAAACAACAATGTTTCGAGTGTTGTATGAGTAGCGCCCCCTTTGTATAGGGTGCATCTGTTAGGGGATGAAATCGACGAAGAGAGCCTTCAACGGCCATACTTCGGGAAAGTCTTGTTTTGTTATTACCTTCACTAATCTCAATGATCAGATAGTTTCACTACACCAAGAACATTTTATATTTATATGAAGTTCGTATAATAAACTTTGACACACATTCTAATCTTTCGCCGTAACGTAGAAGTTATTACTGTGTCGTAAATCAAAACGGGTATTATCTTTAAGAAGGTTGGCTTTACGATTAAAATATAAAAAAGAGGTATTGGTAAAGTTGTACGATTGAAGGTGATAAATATTTTAGTGTGTGAGGAAAAGTACTAAACCATACAATTTATAAATCGATGGTTTATTAACACAAAAAATAAATTATTATCAAAATCAAACATCTTAACATATTGATTTTTTCAATTGACTTCAATTGAATTTCAATTGATTGAAAAATTGACATACCTGTCGAAAACCACAAATGTATATTTATTGCTTTTACAATCTTGAGTTTATTCATAACCCAGATATTCACTTTATTAATTGATTTCAATAAATAAGTCAATAGAACTTAATACACATTATATCACCGGAAAACAAAAAAATAAACTGTAAATTATTTATTTTATGAAAATTCTCAATTCAAATTTTAAAATTAACAAAATATATCTAAGCCAAACTTATCACCTAAATTCACTTAATTTCATTTCGAATTAAACTTATTTCATTTCAATTTCAATCTTCAAGAATTTCCATTAAACAACGATATTGGAAGGAATATTTTACACCCCAAATACCACAGATATTTTCCAAAATAGTATCAGTGTGAAGATTTAGTTGTATTTTAATCATCAATATTCATAGTTTTATTGGTTTTTTAATCAGTAAAATTTTGTTGGTAATTTTGACAGCTTCATTGATCCGTGACTTCACGTCAATAAATCAACTCTCTTATCCTTTATCGAGATATTTTTTATTATTTATCATTTTATTAAATGAATATTTTGTATCGATCCAAATGACAAGACCAGAAAGTCCGAGTGAGATTTTGATATTTGTCATCAGTTTGTCCGGCCTTCTAATATCGGTGGTGTCGTCCATACCCTTTGTTTGATGGAAACTTAGAAGGGTGAAATTGAATAGAAAATATATAAAACCTGTATTTTAATTTGTAAATAGGTTTTTGTGTTAATAACCCATCGAATTGTAGTGAATCTTCTGTGATGTAATCGCTGGTTTGTTGTTTGTATAGTTGTATAGTTGCACAAGTAAGGTTGTGTATGTGGTGTTAGGTTATCCCGAAGGCAAGTCATATTGAAGCGGTGATTTAGATGCTGGCTCGGTCGTCACGTCTTGCAATATGTCTTCACATATTTACTCTCTTAAAAAATCACAAACACTGAGAAAACTTCTATATCCACACATACTAGATACATATATATGTATATACTACAGACTGGGGCACAGCACACAAATAAGCCTTTTGCTGCGGAGGCTGTGTCACTCGGTTATTTCATGTTTTACCCATTTATTTACGACCGCCCTAAAACTTTATACTTCATATTTATGAATTGTCACACTCGACACATAGCTCAATTAATAACGATCCTAATAAAAAAGAAATATAGTTCTTGTAAAAAGGCAAGAATTTGAATTGTGCTACCCTATTACATTGGAATTATATTCATTCAGAATCTTTACAGTGTCTATATATCATTAGTGAAAATGTTTGCTATTAAAAGGTGAAAAGGTTTAATAGCAATAATAATCATCCTTAAAATGAAAAATAATTTTAAGAGGAAATAGGGTATTGCGAAAAATGGCTTTTTACCACTTTTTTGTATGTAAAATTATTTTAGATTTTTTTTAAATGACAGAGAATTATTATACTTAACAGATAAATATTATAATATGGAGTATAATTAAAAAATGAGTTAATTCATTTACAGATTTGGGTAAAAAACATTACACTAAAATGACTAACCCGATGAAAAGTAATGTAGATAAAACCAAATATGATTCGAGGAAACGTAAGTTAATTTACCAATGGACTTCAAAATTGAATTTTTTAAAAAAAAAAAATAAAGTATTTCTTATAACAACTCAAATTTGGTTTTACCCAAACAAAGTGTTATTTAGTTTTTAAGCATTATATTTTGTAATTGTTTTGTTAATATTGCTTTTATTGTTGTTATTATATATTAATCTTCATATTTGTAATTGGGTTTTTATTTTTTCCCCCATTCTTTCTATAATTAAATACTATTACTCATGTCAAATTTAAATAAAACATTGTCATGTTAGTTATAGGTAAAAAGATGTAAACACTCTGTACACCTAAGTCTATTTCCAAAGATGTATTGTTCTATCAATCAATGTAAAAACTTATGTTAATAAAGAAATTGTAATATATAATATAAAGATCCGTCTGGTCTCTAGAGACTTTTTTGTTTTAAAATGATTCAAATATCCTTTGAGAATTAATTGAATTATATAATAATGCAAGTATTGTAATAATAGTGCATTGTGTTCATGGATCATTAGCAAGGATCAGATCAGATCAGCTGCTTTTGTGCACTTCAATCTATAATAATATATTCCTACTTTACTTACTAAACAAAGCCTCTTCAACATGTTAGTATCATGTTAAAGAGGCTTTATACTTTTAAAATATAATAGCACTTTACATTATTATTTAATAAAAAAATACAGCCCCACTAATACTATTGCAATCGAAACTAACGGATAATTCATTATTTAAAAATAATGTTTTGTATATCATTAATCTTGCATGTGTAAAAAACCATCCTCCGTTAACTATAAAGATCAATAAAAAGGCACGAATTAGTAATAAGTAAATTATCATAAAAATGTCTTCTATCATTGTAGTATTTATTTTCTTGGCAGTTTAACTTATTTTTAACATTGATGTTAAAACTAAGTAATGTCGAAATTTAAATTGGAGTGCTTTAGTAGTTTTATTCAACTTTAAAGATTGAATTTTATGATGTTAAATATACATAAATTTATGGATTACCAGGCATACGTCACCGTAAACTTACACCGTAAATATGATAGTAGAGTTACTTAGCAACACTTATGATCGGTTTTTGTTAGTTAATGGTTCCTCGCCCGAGGCTCAGACGAGGCACCAATAAGAAATGAACCGATCAAAAATACAGCAAAGCAACTATATTAACGTCTTTAAGGTGTAAATTTCGTCTTTAAGGTGTAAATTTACGGCGACGCACGCCTAGGAATCCCAAGCTTAAGTTAATGGTTTCCTAGTTGTACGACACCGTAAAGACAGCAATATCGTTTCTTTTCTATACTGTTGTTAGTTTTTTTTTATTTCCGATAATTTCCATCGGTGGCAGAAATAATTTTTAAATATAATAATTTGTCACAGTTAATAAAAGAGAGTTGACAAAAATATGAGCGTCAATTAAATAGTAGTCGGGAAGTTGAGTGTCCAGAAGCTTTAGTAAATGGAGTAAAGCTTTCCGGCAAAGTGTGTTGAAATATAAATTTAACTCAGTCCTCTGTGACACTTAAGTTTAAAAGACAGAGTGAGGGAGTAGCGGCCATAGAGAGGGATGGAAACTATTTATAGATAGCAAATGCGACACCACGTGGCAACATTCAAGATATTAAAGTAAAACGTGCCTTTCCACCGCAACTACTATCGCAGATGGACTTGAACCCTTCACAGAGTTATCATGGACACTTAATACTTATACTAGTTGTCTAATTGATTATGTAAAACTATTTATTTAAATACAGTGTGTTCAGGGACAATGGACGATCGATATATGAGTACCCGTGGGACATCTGTGGATATCATGGCGCCGGCCAACAATCTGGATTATACACTTTGACACGTATCCGATTTGTGTACCATAGAAATGGGGACTTAATTATTACGTCTTCCTTTAATTATCCCAGACTAAATTGTCGTCGATTTGATACCCATCATAATATTACTACACTAATATTCACATAAATACTAATCGACAGTTCGCAAAGAGAGGATTTAATAAATATTGACGATATTTTGCAGACACATTCATTAATAATATACTATAATATATTTTATCATAGTGTTTCATATACAACTTTTGATATATTTCACACACAACTTGGGTTACAGTTAGTTAATATAATTATGAATAAAACTACATATTGAACTAAAAGATATATTTAAGACTTTTGATGAGATTTGATCAAATTATTTGGGATTTAAAAAAGGAAGATCTAAATATTCCTATAGTTCACGTTTTTCTCTCATATAGCACATTTTTGTATTTGCTTTGCTTATTATTGTGTATCTCTTGGAACTTTTATATAAAGTAATATTTCCTATAAAAATGTTCTTTGTTGAAATAGAACCTGATTACCTTGAGTCAATGAGCTAAGATATATAGAGGTGACAATAATTCTTAAAAAAACGTAGGAGGATAGTGAACAGATAATTTATTTATTTATGTACGCTCCGATGAGCTTTTTTATTTTAGAAAGGGTCATTTTTGAGAGGGTTTTTTATACACAACAACGTGTTAATTGTCTGTCGGTGATCTTAACTATTGTTAGTTACACAGGTCACCGACAGAGCGGCTCTGCCCGACTTAATAATCGCCTCAGTATTTACCTTACAATCCAGGAAATCAGAGTAAACCTGGATCAAGACGATCGATCGGGATTTTATTAATATTATTCCCGATATCCCAGTCGTAATAACCGATCAAATCAATGATGATTATTTTGTCACCAAAGTTTTCTTATGATCCGCTCGTACTGTTTATCTGTCACTTGTTGATCTTTCTAATAACATTACACCGTATTTCATAACATTTAAATATGGTAAAGCGCGTCATTGAAAGTTGCTATATTCTACGATAAATAATATGTCAATACGTAAACAATTTATATGATCATATTGGATATTTTTATAAAAAAAATTATTGTTATCGAGTGTTGGATTTTAGGGACTACAATGTTGCAGGTGGCCACAGTTATAATATTATTTATCTTAACGAATGATGAGCATTTTAAAAGAAATTTTCAGTTTATAGTACATGGATGTTGACATTGTGTGGAATATGATAAAAAAGAAGGTAATAGAGAGATTGAACACGAGCAGGTATAATATCATTTTTTATATTCTTGATGCTCTTATTGGAAACAGATTAATTTTCGAGGATATATATGTATATCTATGAAAAATCTTAAACTCATTTTGCATAAAATAGATGAAGGAAAAGGGAGGATGAAACCCCTCATCTGCTCCGTTGAACTTAATTCAGTATGCATATATGCATTTTGTGTACAGGATGTACAATGAGAAAGGATAGAAGACGGTACAAGTTGACTATCAATGGCTTTAGTATCGTATTACTTACGATAAAAATTTCAATATATTCATCTCGACAGAAATATCGCTAAACGTTCGTACGGTTTCGAGTAATATTCCGTACGAAGTAATTTGAAAATAATGCGTCTGTTTGAATGTTTGGCGTGTAAAAAAGAGGAAAGCGCAGTGTTGTTGTAATACACAGATAGATGAAAGCAGCAAGATGTAGTTGAGCGTATCCTAACTGAATCTGATCCCTATTTCAATTTATTCCTGCCAGGCTTCTGAGTTTCCGAAGCGGAGTTGGAAGTTTAAAACTACAACAATATAAAAGGGGGCAGCGGCTTCTACAATGAGATCTCCGCGAGACACACTGAACAAAACAACCACCGCAACACACAACCCTTACTATTTATAACTAACATCACTCCTTTAATCAAAATGCATGTTTAAATACACTTTTTCCATCAATACCATTCCGCACTGGTTTTCAACATTGAAATATCACCACAATGCCGCAGTTTATGCATTAAATATTGAGCCGTGTGCAAGTTTGGCAAAGTAAAGTGTTAAGGGCGGCACGTATGAAAGTACGTGACGTCATTGAAGTACTCAAGCACAAGCTTTAATGTTAAACAGATTGAAAAATGATACGGTTCAAAAGAGAGTTAAAAATATATTTACCTTGCCCAAACTACTCATCATATACTTAAACATTATACCTTTATATCACACCGACGCCAAAATTGTTCATCAAAACGTACTTTAGTTAGAAAAATACGCGCTATATATTTTTTACATTTATTTGATAATGAATGCAATCATGACTTGTTAACTCTTGTTATATACAATGAACTTATACGAACTGAGGATATTTTAAGAGAAGATTGGGTTTCGCACAACTATTATAGAAATATACTCAACAACAAAAATAAAATTTGTACCTAATATACTATAATTATTTTTATATACTTTTAATTTTTGTTTTAAACCTTTTTTATAATTATTATTTTTGTCTTGTCTGTAAAAAAAGCTTTTATATGCAAATAAATAAATAAACACACTTTGGGTATTGTTTAAGCTACTACCGGCTTATTATTATTGTTAGCCAAAATAAATATCATTTCCATTGAACCAAACTGTGTTGTATTTAAAGATTATTTATTACAAAAAATGATATTTTTGTGATAATCTATATATTGTTAAAATTCCACCTAAGTAGTATTAAAAAAACATAAGTTTTTTTAATAAAAGTAAAGAATATTTTGTTATGCATTCAGAAAATTGCACGTTCCCAGAAATCAACAAGGAAAATTCATTTTAATCGTCTTAAAATAGATTTTCTAGCTACCTACAGAATTACAATTCTGAGAAAATGCGTGTTATTTTTTTATAAGGAGTTTGTTTACAAAAGTGTCTATATATAATTTCATTTTATATGATGTTAACGCTTGATTAAAAAAGAATAGTTCACCCCTTTTCTGTTGATATTCAGTGAAGATGCATGCTGGAGAAATGATAGTCGGGAAAGATTGCGCAAGAAGAGTGAAAAGGAATCTTCAATGTTTGCGGTGCAAACATTTGACTTTCGAATTGAAATTGGCTCTCGGTTTTATTTTCAACAGATGGTTTAAGCATCGTGAAAATTATAAATGTGTATCGCCTTTATATATATAAGTTAAAGGTCGGGCTAAGCTCAAACAAGGAGTTTAATCACGGGCAACAGGAAACTATGCAGTAGCCAGATAAATGGATTAAAGTTGGTGATGAAGTGGGTGTAAATATAGTGTATTGTAAATATATAGGTAATGTGATGTTAGCGGCAAGAAATCCTCTTAGTCTTGAAATAGGTCACGTACAACTCAAAATAAACTAGTCACACGCCTTCACTATCCTTTATACACTTTACCATATCATGCCTTACAACCTTCATCTTTTGCTGCCGAATAAACTAAAACTTTCACCTATCAACTCCAAGGCAACATATCAATATTTCCCCTTGGATTTTCCCACCCTCGCATTTATTTACGACTATGTGATTTCTCTTTACTCAAAACAAGCAGGCCATGCTCTACTGATCGTGAAATACTTTTATTTCCGGATAAACATCATATTGGAAATCAACAAAATATTTACCTTGCAAAAACAGTATTTTTATTCAATTAAAGATCACAATTTTTTACACTATACTACTATTACAGGAATAATACTACTCTATAACATATACTAGTTTTGATCATATTTATTAGATTATCGTTAATAATATAAGCTACAAATACCTAATAAAAAGAAAATCTACACAAACTGATACTTTATCAAAAAGCATTGTTTTAATGGTAAAAATTACAATAATTCTGTGGTCATGGGTTCAAATAACGTCATCAAGTCAAAAAAATCATTGATGTGATCGTTTATTATGACTAATAATATTAATAAAATCCCGATGGATCACCTTGATCCAGGCTTACTCTTATTTCCTGCATTGAAAAGTAAATACTGATTATTAAGTCAGTGACCTGTGAAACTAGTAATATATAGTAATAAATAAAAATATTTAAGATTACCAATTAACAGGCTGTTGTGTGTCTTAATAACCCTCTTAAAAAGATCCATTAGAAATATAGGTTCTCTGGGATTCTAGAGAATCGTTATCTCTTATGTAATAAAATAATAAAAAAATCTAAAGAACAATCTGCAGTTCAACCGAATCCCTATTTAATCATTGGAATATTAAAAACTCGAAGAAAGATAGACAATTTGTAAAGTTTTATAGGGAAGCATTGCAAACGCAAAAGTGTATGAAGAGATCGTTTGTACTGTGATGAGATTGTTGTTGAAGTTTGGAAGCCTTATTAAAATCATGATTTATTAAAAAGCATAATATATTGTAATCTAGTATTTAAAGAGTGTATTTATATTTTACTGATAGAGAAAACCTGTTGATCGGAATACAGAATAGCGGTAAAATGTTGTCATGGTGCATCTGTTTCGTGAAAAGGGAGGCGCAAATTTATTTATGTTTGTGGGGAAAAAGGCCGTCCAAAAATATTTGTGAAGCAGAAGAAGCACAAGAAGCAGGCAGATGTTTGCTTCAGATAGGATTTATAAGGAAGAAGAGGTTAGAAGTGTTGGTGGTGAGGTGTTATTTGCAACCCTTACACACGCCCAAATATATTGTTCACCACGTATTTTCATAAAACTCCCTTGAGCCTGGCCCTGGAAGGTCCTGGAGGAAGAGGGCCACTCATCATATTGCTTGTATGTACACTTCAACACCCATCTAATACTATCTGTTGGGCTACTATATATTCATATTCAACATTCAAGCCCAAATCAGTTTTTTCAATCTGGATTAAATATAAAGGGTGGACCTGAATTAACCGAGAATATTTTACGGGGTGGTTATTGGCGGGGTGGAGTTGTACTGGAAATATTGCCGAAAATATTTAATATGTAAAAAAGTATATTTGTATTATTAATTACAAATTAAAAATAATTCGCCAGAGACAGTACTGAGTACTTCACAGAAACAGCTGATTCCAAAAACAGTTTTTTTTAAATATTTAACATCCTACCACCCCCTAAAATATTCTCAGTTAATTCAAGTTCATCTTACATATAAAAACAATTGAATATATTCAATTTTTTTTTTTTCACGACGAGTATTTTGATTTATGGAAGAAGTACTAGTAAGTATAAAAATAATTGAAAAGGAAAAGAGAAAAATGATAGTCATTAGATTGAGCTAGAAACTAAGGATAATACAAATGGATAACATTTCCGCCGCGGGATTAACAAAGGGGAGTAATGTAGAGTGATAATAGATGTTTAGGAATCTAAAGTTAAATAAGAGGGTAATTTGAGTATTTATTCAGCAAAAACAAAACAAGTCCCGCTCGAGTTAAAACAAAACGTTCATTTTAGAAATAAAATAAGCGATCGAAGGTAACTCTTCTAAATGAGGGCAGTAAGTATGAAGACGTGTTGAAGGAAATTTAATTACGGTATCTTGCGGTGAATAAAACCAGTGCAGACGTAATAACTTTATTAAGAGCCATTATGGGGTTCCCCTAAAAGTGATGCGAAACAAAGAAAAACTTTTAAAATCGCACCAAACAAAGGAGCCGAAGAGACTTGGGCACAAAGAATACTCACTCCCTTTCAATGTATGCGTGTAGTCTTTTCAATTTCTTTAAAACGTCGTCTTCGAGCAATTATTTCCAAATTAATAATGTGTGCGTAATATTCTGTGTGTGTGTGTATGATAAAAACATTATGGAGTCGTACTGGAAATATTGCCGCTTGTTCAATTTGTCTCCAAAATAAACGCATTTAGTGGAATGATGACAACAAAAAGAGAATATTGTGAAAAGAATGTCGATGGTGGCTCACGTTAGCACCGCTTTTCAGTATGCTAATTGCCATCTGATGGCTTGCTTTCTCCACTCTACTAAAAGCTTCCTTTCCTCTTCTTTACTCCCTTTTTGCGCACAGATATGAAATACGGGGATTCGCAAAAAAGACGCTCTGTTTTTGCAGAGTGCTGTTTAGCAAGGGAAGCAAAAAGGAAATCAACAAATACAACCCAATTTACGAAAAAAGCGGTGTAATTATTATTGAATATAATTCGATGGGTCGGTAACACAAAAAAGTATCTACAAACTGATTTCAAGAAGAGAACGAAAACAAATATCTTGCAATTTCAATTATTAGTTTTTATTACATATTTGTGATATTATTAAAATAAAATATGCTATTGGAAATATCACAAAAAATAAATATTTTATTTTTGAAATACCATTCCCGTTAAATAGATCGGTCATTAACACAAAAAAATATTTTACACAATATCTCTATAATTACATAAGCTACGTACGTTTTGTGTCATGTTGAAGAGTAAAACTATATATTTAACAGAAAATTTTCTAGATCATTTTTTGTGTTTTACATCGTATTGAAACTGGAATTTTATATCCATCTAACTACTTGTTTTGCTTATTTATAAATGAATGAATTTAAATGTTTCTTAGTAGTACCGTAGAATTAACTGAATGGGTCAATTTTTTAATGATGAATTTGTTATGTATTATTTAATATTTCATGAATAATTATATGATATGAATTTAACAATGTAGTACAAGTAGCATTATACATCAGGATAATAATATAATAGTTCAGCCGCAATACTAATTCTAGGAATAATTATTTGGGTCAAGCCTTGTCTAAAATCACGATAATACTATCTAAAATCCACACCACACCCATAATCACGTTCATAATTACTTTAATAATATCAAATTGCCTTAAGTACTCTAATTATTTATTAAATAATACGGTGTTGTTCAGATTTAAATTTTATTACATTATACACGCTTTGAGCAGAATGGGGGGTATTCGGCGGCTCAATTAATTATGAATTAATCTGTGTAAAATTGGACAAATGGCGTTGGAATAAAACCATCTTGTAAATTATCGAAGCAGTTATGAAGTGAGTACGTCGAGGCATTATAACTAATGAAAATTAAAGCTCTAAGCTTAGCTTCGCGCTTCTCGCCGCCCTGTTTAAAGGCCCAGCCTACCTATTAATATATATGCGGAATATTTCATTTGGGTGAGTGTTATTCGATTGAATGGTAAAATATGATAATAGTGTATGAATTGAGTATGCTCGGTTAAGTTCGGGGATGCGTGTCATTCGACATCGGTGACAAAAGCCGACCGTAAAAGGTAAAAAGGGAAATATTGTAGTACTTGGTGGGTCCTAGCTTCTAGCTTCTAGCTTCTAGCTCTTCTTCTGATGTATAACTCTCAATATCGTAGACTCGATTTCCCATGGGCTTTTCCCCAAGCTCCTTTCTCCCACATGCCTCCTCCTTTCCTAGTCTCACAAAAAGCCCACAATCGACAAACATTTTCATTCAATATTTCCTACACCGCTGTTTGTCTACCTCAATTATTGGAAACCGTTTACTCAAAACTCACCTATTCGTGTACTACACCATAATATTTTTAAGAACAAACTATTATTTCCAATTCTCCTACTCCCGAAACCGTTTAAACTCGTACTATAGAAAAAATAAATAGAATGAAGCACTTAAAGTATTCTACCAAGCTCACAGTAATTGGTTAAACAATTCTGAAATAGGATTTTCAATATTATATAGAGTAAATATCCAGAGGATTGTTAGATAACATATTTTCATCTTACCAAAGATCTTCTATAATTTTATAATTAGAAATAAATTTAATAGTCAATTTTGAGCCGATCTCATTTTTTGATGTATATACAATAGCAAGTTTATACGTCGATTCTATTATTAAGGGCAACATTTTCTTACTCGGCACCAATGAACACTAAAGTATTCAAATTTTTAGAAAAATGATACTTTTTTTAAATTTAAACTATTAGAAAAAAATCACAATCGGACAATCGGTTTTTTTGTTTTCCGGAATGCATTAGATTTAAGAGACGTGTCTTATTCAAATTTTTATTTAATTAAAGTAAAAAGCTCAAAATATATCAGTGAATTATAACTTGGGTTATTCTAACAAACACTATATTGATAAATACAATTTATAGTTTACTACACACTCGTCTATTTATAGAGACGTGTGTAAGTCAAAACAGTGATTAATCATATTAAACATATTGATGTTGAAAATTCATTCATTGAATAAATATTCATGCGAGTGTATTAATAATAAATTCGAATAGAATAATATTATATTCGTTTGACCTTGGAACATCTCCGGTAGTAGGTATTGGTTCTCCCATATCACATTGGTGGTAATACATACATTTCAATTTGTGGATTTAATTTACTTCCGCGAAGGCAAAATAAATTCAAATACCTCCGAAGCGAACGATCTATGAATATGAAACGATCAAATCAAAAGGTGATTGCAATTTTCGACATAATTGAAGAATAATCAGTGACAGGTTAATTGGAAAGGCGGGAGAGATGCGAGTCTTGGGTGGAAAATTCTCGTGGCTGTTAAAAAAAGGAAATCAGGCTAGAAATTATGTCATTCAAAAGTTGTCGAGTCGAGGAAAAAAACTGAACGAGAAAAGTTGGGCATAGGCTGTGAGGAAAATTTTATGTAAATGCGCTGAGACGAGTACAAAACAAAGCAAAAGGGAATATTGTCATTCTACAAGGTCGTTTTGGTAATTTCATATCACTGACCTGTACATGTAAAATCATAATCATGTTAACAAAAATATCGCAGTTACTTCTTAATATTGAATATGTAAAAATATTGTCTGTAGACTTTTAACGTCTAATTTGACTATAGAAATATTAGGCACATACGCCGTGAATGAGATTATTATTTTGAATAAATCACTACATATTATGGGAAACTTACAGTAACTTAAGTAATTATTTTGATATTAAATTAGGTATACATAAAATAAAATAAGGTTATAATAAATGCTGTAGTCAAATAACTTTAAATCCTACCCGCAACAGTATCTTGACTAAAGTAAACAATATTGCACTGTTGTTTTATGCAGAAGCAGTAATATGATAAAATATTGTAACTTCTTGGGGCATTTGCTTAAATTTTCCTCTCAAGCATTCTATGAATACGTCAACAAAGACGCATATATAGATAAAACCTAGAAGAGAAGGCAATCAGGACAATTTATTCAATTGGTAAATAAAATGCCTTTAACTTAATATTAAATGCAACGACTAAATTACTGGAATCGATGTAAAGTGTGTTTCTTTGGAGATATTGAATATTATTGAGTCCTTTACAAAGCAAACGTCAATCAATCAAAACAGATTTAATTAAACATCATTAGATATTTAATGAGTCGCTCTTTGCACAAAGATTCGGATCTATTGATTGATTTTTGAGCTACAACCACCCAACCCTTTATAATAACGAACATGAAACCCAAATGGCTTTTAGGAACGTAATATCGCTCATTTTACAGAAAAACGACAAAATAGAATTAACTTTAATTATATGTTCATTTTAAACTATATATGTAACGTGATTAGCATTTATATTGGCGTATTGAAATAATCAAATTATTTTTTTTTATAAAAATCACACAAGATAAAATAATTTTGATAAAAAGCATTAGAATATCTAATTATCTTATTAATTTATAAATTGTACAAGAAGAGTTTATAAATATAAAGAAAAGCAAATGAGGGTAAATGGGTCATTGGTTAATGGCAAAAAGGATCAACGTAAATTTTAGAGGAAGAAATTGTTAGCTATTTAGTTATTTACAAAAAAAACCTTATAACCATCGCAGCATTACCGAAGAATCTAATAGGTTACGATTGTAGAAAGATAAATAAAAAAAATATATAACATTTGCTATTCTTTACATAACTCTATACTGTATACTTTATTTTTTAATCAGAACTTTCTCCCTGTTTGATATTGTTCCTACAAATATCAAAGAATAGTTTTTGAACCCTGTTATAAAATATATATATTATACAATTTACATACATATATGAGAATACTAAAATAAAATTTTGTTGTAAAGTTTTATCATATAATTTTTTTATATCATATTTCAGTTGAACCAATCAGAGATTTTACATACTTTAACTTATTATATTAAGGTGTATTATATCGAAATAATTATGAAAAAAAAAATAAACCTCGATACACCAATCATCTCAGGGAGGACTCGAACTTGCCTCTTGATCGTTAGAAATCGACTTTATCTGAATACATCCCTTCAATACACTTTAATACTTTTTTTATTACATAGTGTTGATTATTGCAGTTCACTAAACATTGTGACATTTGGATGCAGAAATCAGAAACTTATACTAAAAAAGTAAAGTAAAGTAAAAGTGTTAGGTCAAAGTGCACAGATACCCGATAAAGAATTTCATATAAAAAGTATTCATGTACTCATTTTTAATATAAAAATGTAAATACTTGGGGTTGTGCAATTGAAACGAATATGAAAATATGACAGAGCTCAGAGATATTTCATTAGAAGTGAAACAGGAAGGTGGTGGAATGTCTGTGAGTGAAGGAGAAATCTTTTTTAAATACGTGGTGTTTGAATTATGATCCAGTTAAAACGGCATTCCCATCTGTAAACACGGACTCCAAGAGTGCGCCGCGACGCTTCCGACGGAAACGACTACGACGTCGGGACAAGGCAGGAAATAAAAATTCTCCGATGCCAAAGTGGAATGGGAAATTGTGTCTTTGGAATGCCACGCCCCATCTCTCATCATAAAATAAATAAGACACGTTCGTACTGCAGCCCCGTCTATAATTATGAAATATCATAACCGGTGGTTAACACCTCTACACTCTCCACCCTAACATTTGTTTGAAAACTTACATGGGCACTACACATTAGGAGTGACTTGTAAACAGATCAAACGAAAAGCTGACAATAATAATGTTAATTCATTGTCTGTCGGTAATCTATTACGAGTTACACAAGTCACTCACTTAATAATTAGTATTTACCTTACAATACAGAAAACCAGAGTAAACTTAGATCAAGACGATCGATAGGGATTTTATCAATATTATTCCGCATTTCCTAGCCGTAATAACTGAACAAATCAATATTTTTGACATATGCGGGATTTGAAACCATGACACAGTATTTGTAGCAATGCTAGCTATTCGAGTTCAAGGTTTAATTAAAAAAATAATCACGGAAACCTCATTTTAACATCATAAAAATTATTTAGAAAATCAATCATTATGCAAAAAAATAAAAAATAAATCACATGGGGTCCAAAAGAGTGCTGGAGTCGCTCCAGCCTGTGTGGGTTAAGCTGGTATAAATAGTAAAGTGGAAAGTATTTTCTATGGCACCGAATAATATTCGTCAGAGAAATGCATTGGAATTCTAAAAAAAGTGTGATTAATTTGTACAAATAATAAATTCCTCACATGCACCGCTTGCAATTAGCATAACGCATAAGGCAAGATTTTATCGCAAGCATACTCCTACATATAATATACATGCACATTATCTAAGCACCAATTAGTATTTTATGGCTTGTGTGCAGATTTGAATTCACCTGTGTATATGTTTTGAAGAATTCAGGTTGGCTCAAACTAGCCTTGAGTATTGTGCGAATATGCGGACCGGTTTGAATTAGAGTAGACCGTGAGCGTATATGGGCTGCATTATATGCTCTTTGTTTTTAATTCTAAATATATACATACTATAAATCAGAATAGGGTGATAGAGCTTGGTGTCGTTCACGGATTGAATGAGTGCTCGAAGCAAATTACGAAAGCTGCGTGTATAAATGTAAGTTTAGTGTGGCATAATATAATAATATATATGGGGTAAACAGGTAGGGTGTCGGTGTGAGGAAGAAGATGGGTGTCCCCCTCATTAAGTGGTATCCATGGGAAACGAGTGTCAGGTCTCGTCAGGGACAGGACGAGGGCGAGGGCGGCAAACCAGCCCCGGGCAACTCTCTCTCTCTCGACCAATTTTAGACGGATTTTTTATTGAAAATTTTACAGGATAGCCTCTCTTTCCCCCTTTCGATTTAATTTGTATTTAATTGCCGTGCGATACCTTGGTAAATGTCCCGTCTATACATAGTGTACCAATTTCAAATATCTTAATATAATACATATATAAAGAGTGGACTTGATGATATTAAAAGGGGGAGATATGATATTGTAAAAATACCCTAATTATAAATAGTATTATAAAATAGTATTACAATTACATACTTAGATTACGATAGGTTATCAATGTTAAATTAAGGTAAGATCCAACTTTACATAAAATAATAATCAAATCCCGCTCAAATAGAAAAATTGATTTGATCGCTTTTAACGACTGAAGGATCGGGATTAATATTAATAAAAACCCAATAGATCGTCTTAAAACAGGTTTACTCTGATGCCCTTGATTGAAAAATACTGAAGCGATTATGATTATTTAGTCGGAAAGAGTCACACTGTCGGAGATCTGTATAACTTTAATAGTTAAAATGACAGACGTTGAATTAACTTGTTTTTGTGTCTAAAAACAAACATTTGTTAAAACATTCTCAAAAAGACAACCAAAACTAATGTTAAAAAATTCCAAAATTATAAATTCAATAAGAAAATACATAAATAATAATTAAACATTTTAGAATTTGTGTAAACAGTATTCACTTTTTGTTCGTATTAATATTAATCAGATTATAATGATTATTAGTGTAAATAAATATGATTGTCAATTAAATTTCTGTCCTGTATCAAAATTTTTAAAGAAAAAGGAGCAGGTAGTTGATAGATGTATAGAATGGCTCCAATTAATAATAAAAATCTGTGTTTTTGCCCATCAGGTATAATCTAATAAGCACGTATAAATCAGATATTAGTATTTAATAAAACAGCATTGAAAATTAACATTATTATCATGGATCGTCAAGTTGATGAGGGTGAGTTTGATTAATATTGAGTTGTGTAGGAAGGAGCATGTCTCGATCGAGCGGAATAAATACGTGATGATATTGAAGAGCAAGCAAAGAAGCAGATGAGTATAAGAAGATTGTGATGGCAGATGGCAGATGGGCGTGCATGAAAAGGTGAAGGTGAGGGGTGGTGGGCGTTTATTAGCAAACTTTGACTGGAAATCTTTCGGTAATTAGGGCAGATTATTGCCAGGCGGGTTGCTTTACCACCCCCACCTGAGAGACCCGCCCCTATCTTACTATATTAACATCAACACTACTCATACTTCATGCTCTTACCGTATTCATACGCTAACAACTAACTTAAGCCCCCTCTAATTTTTGACACTCGCTATTTGGCAACTATTATTTGTATTAAATCAAGCCAAAATTTTGATAGAAAGCAGCCAGATTTGGAAAAAAATAATTGACTTCTCCAATGATTACACAATCTTGAAATGAATGAGTCACAATTAAGATAATTATTAGTATTTTGATTATGTTCATAGAGTAGTAGAGAAGTATTGAATATACAGTCTTAATTCCTATGTACATATATATTTTATTTCAATTTAGAGGAATATTTTAATAAGCTTTTTTAAAAATACTTAATAATGATCGAATAATTGAATCATTTAGACATAGTTACCTTAATTTTAAGTTTTTTATTATGAAATTAAATAAACAAATAATATCGTTTATGCATTTCTTTCAAATATTATAATTAAGGTTTGTATTATATACAGGTAAATTTTGGGTTTGTGGTTATGGAACCGAACGCCTCAGTTGTATAGATAAGATAAATTAAAATGATAATAAATTTCCTATAAAAAATAAATATGTAAACTTATTAAATATAATAAAAAGGGTATGTGTTATAATTTCAGTAATAATAATAATAATCTATTTTTTATAATCTAAGTATACTTCTAAAGGAGAATTAGTCATTTCACTGCCTCAAAATTGTTTCCCATGCAAACAATATGGTTCATTCTATGTAAATGTTATATAATTATTACGTAATATGTATGTATCTATAATTGAATTGTATTCAGGTTCCATCGTTTAAATAGAAATTGGATTTAAAAATTGTATATTTTGCAATGAATTTGCTAAAAATGTATTTGGTGCAACGTTGGTCGATATGGCCATATTAGAAAAACTGTTATAAACTCGTGTTTATAATTGAAAAAATGTCACGGCCAGCGGCGATGTCGTGCTGAGTATTTCCCCTTCACCACTGTCCGACAAACAAACCGTCTAAATATAATACGTATTCCGCTATACTTTCTACACTATTAAGAGAAGATTTTAAAAATGCTGACAATAAATAAATAAATAAAACGAGGTGTTTACGCTAAATTTGAGTTTAATGGAGATGCGTGGACACTTTTCTTATACAGTTGAAAACGAGGGGATTGCGCATTTAAAAGATCCAGTCAGCAGCGAAAGGCCTTTAATTGTTTTGATAATATAATAGGGAAGGTGTGCGGGTTTGTGTGAATTACAGAGCCCAGGGAATAAAGCACAGTACTCTCCGAGGGTGGTGTCAATTAAAACGCATAGCAAATGTCTGACAGGCACCTCTTTGATGTCGTCACTTTCACCTCAAAGCTCTGCTCGATTGATGTCTTTGATCTCTCCCACTATCAAATCACTGAACAATAAGCATTTTTAAAACCAACTGCTACATACAAGGGTGATTAAAAGGAAAGAATCTATAAAAAATCGATTTAAATGTAACCCAAGTAGTATCCAGAAGCTTCTTGATACTGTCATAGTATTATTATAATAAAATATAATACCTAGCCTAACCTAAGTTTGCACCAGAATATTCAGTCATTTATAGATTTATTTATTTATTTATACGCCCCAATGAGCTTTTTGAGAAGATGTTTCAAATTTAGAGACAACATTAATTGATTTTATGGAATTTAAACCTCTAATACAGTTGAAAAGGTAACTTAACTCAATATTCACCTTTAACTCAATATTCACCTGAATTTTAGGAAATCGGGAGGGATTTGAACCCACAGTATTTTTAGTAACTGTGGCGCGAAAAAAAGTTGTACTTGTAAAGTATAAAGCTGTAGATATGTATAGCCCATCGACTTGAAGGTATTTTATCTACCAATTTACTGAATCGGGAATGAGGTCAGTTGATGATATTTGGATAAATAACACGATATATCGAAGAAAGTAGGGCGTCCACACGTGGGATTGCACGTGTAATAGGAATGGGGTTATTGTTATATGACGTACTATGGGCTCATGCTTTGCCATGACACCTGTCAAACACATTCTCACTCTGTATAATCACCATACACCTCACCTGAATCAATAGTAAATATATACTATTAAAAACACTTCAAAAGAAACTCTTTGGTAACCAGCATATTGAAATTGATGTCAACTAGCCTTTCCGCCAGCTAATAACTTTTAACAAGTCGTAAATGAGTAACTGTAGAGTTAGTTATGAACCTGTATTCATTGAACCGAATGAAAGATCTAATAAGCATAGCATAACAAAGTGACATCGTCAGGTCAGCCGACAGATGGACGGACGAAAAACTTCCGATCGACTTTCCGATCCAAATATTTTGTTTTCAAAATCAGAAAAGCGTGAAATTGAAAAAGTTTCCATCGCTCTAAAACGTGTTTGCCATTTTAACACAAATATTTATCGAAGTTTTCCTCGGCGATAACGCTCGTTATTCGACACTCGGCTTTGCCTTCTCTGTAGCGAAAGCTCCGATGCGTGTTGAAAGGATCAAACTGCTAACTAAAAGTGGCCAACTTTCAACTTATTGGATCGCTAAAATTATATCGCTTTTTGACCAGGACTTACTCTCAAACGAGCACCGATTCCAAACCACTTTTTCATCCGCCTTCTTGATGGTATTTTCATATATTGAAATCCGACGAGTGTCCAAACATACGGTGGTATATTTTACAAGCTTACAACGTTCGCATCGAGGTTCAGAGAAAAAATATTTTCTCTTAAACGTAAAATATTAAAAACTGAAATAGCGGGAATTGGGGGAAACTCTTCAAAGCTGAAGTGCAATTTAAAGGGGCCTTTTGAAAACAAATTCGTTTCCATCTTGTTTCTGTTTCTGTTTTTTCTGTCTACGTAGCCAACCACGTCTGTGGGGTGAATACATCCACCACTTATAAAAACATCAAATTATAATTTTAGTAGAAAATTTTATCGACCATGATACAAATTGAATGCCAATTATTTAAAAAAATATATTATTTAAGCAGAAAAATATTGTGAAACATAAAAACCAGAGAAATGACGTAATGCGGTGAAACAGGAATGCAATTTTAAGTTGATGAGAAATGTTTTGCTTCTTCCGGTTAAAAAAGGGAAAAAAATATGGTAGCTTGAGGAACGAATCCGTCACCAGGTCACACTATATAATATTATAAACACTCTTTCAGACACACTTAAATCTACTTTCCACTTTGAACTTCATTTGCTAAACTTAAATTATTTTTTAAGTCTGTTACACTTTTGCACACGGTGTCTTCAAGTTGTTGCCACTTCCGTCACTCGTCCCTCTTCCCACTATTTCCTCACCCCATTAAAAACTCGATTAATAATAAGATATTAAATAGAAATATAATACGTGTTCAACAAGTGTACGTAGTGTGGGGAGGAGAAGAGAAAATAGAAGATGCGCATCTCGACAAGTTGGCGCCCTTGTTCACTACAACCGGCAAAGGGAAATGAATTATGGACACTTATCCATTATGGCATTCTTCCTCGTTTATATGCGATTCATTTTGTGAAATAACCACACCACTACTATATTCTATTATTCACACATGAATGATGCAAACCACAAAGGAACAAACCTCCGTTAGCTACATGCTACGACAGTTTCACGAGAAGGAATCTCAACCGAGGTGACATTCGCATGGGTAAACCTCGAATATATAATGAGATCTAAATTTTAATCCAAATAAACTATTTCTGTAACACGCTACTCTATTACAGTCAAATAGTCGAAAACTCCAACATTTCAAGCACCATTCTTCTAGTTGACCTAAATTCTTCAATATCATCTCATCTTAAGCTGAATGTTCTGCTCTGTTCCCAGATTTACTTATAATAAGTATTTTAATGCAGTAATAATAAAATTTTGTGATACCTACTAATAAATCAATTTGATATGAAAAATATTAAATGTAAGGCAGTATTGATAATGACCAACAAGTGGTCGTGAATGTGCGGTTCACATAAATCATTACTAAAAGGCTGTACTCACTTCCTGGCCAGCCAATACAAATGTGTATATTCACACAAACCACCCCATAATATTATCACATCATCTTTTTGATAGATTTATCATGTCCGATTTCTGTGCTAATTCATCCATCACAATATTGGCTTGTATTAGAAACTAAGCCATTCTCTTAATATTTAACTGGAATAAATAATGATGTTTTAATGGAAGAGGCACGAGTAAACTCACTTGACAGCACACGTGTTATCGATCTTAACCAAAATATTCTATCTTGATTTTCACAACACACCCTTCTTGTTGTGATCTGCCCTTCTCATCCTCACCACCTTCACCACCCCGTGCTTAAATATTTTCTCTCTTCAAATATCCGGAGCAGCAAGATTCTCCCGCCAATCGGCCAACAGATATTGCATAAGGGAAATTGCTCCGCCATTGCAAAAAGGAAGTTGGCTTTGGCTTTAAAGTGGTTTCAGAGTGACGTCTTCCACACTACTGATTTGTCAACATGTAGAAATATGCTTTCAAACTTACACAATCTTAATAAAACGCCAGACTGTCTGAAATATGTCTAAAGAAATGTGCAATTTATATGAATACGGTAAACACGCTCTCAGTATCATTTAACTTTCCTTTTTATAAATAAATCATGATCTTGGATGGAAAAATTGTTATTACGTTTACTCTGATTGAATGGAATACAAGATGAATAATGAGAAGATGAGAAAAGAATTAAATATATCAGAAATATGTTAAACTCACACTTCATCAGAATAAAATAATAAAAAAGACTAAAAAACCTTTTAAAAGAAAATATGCATATGTATGAATTTTATTAAAGAAATAAGTATACTTTTTGTAATTGACAATATTTTAAGGGTAGATGGGGTATTGCAATTTTTTTTAATATTACTTTTTTATTCAGACGAAATATTTAAATTAATTATAATAAGCCTTTATCAGTACAAACTAATCCACAATGAAAATATCTGTAGCTTAAATGATTCGCAAACTGTGAAATTATAGGATTTTATTTTTTTCACCATAATTTTTATAACTTAATGTTACCTCTCATAGCAAATATTAATTTAAATTCTCATGTTTATGCTATATACTTTCTAAGATATTTTATTGTATTCAATGTATAATCAATGTACACTTATACTTGAAAGCAATTAAAATATACAGGGATAGACTTGAAATATCTATTCTTAATAGAATATTTAAGGGGGTGGTTGGGTATCGCCAATATAAGCGAAAAATAATATTAATTATTTAAAAAATATATACATTTAAAAAAAAACAAATTAAACAGATACAATACACACGTAACAGTCACTACTGACTTATTTACAGATACAGCTGATTCCAAGATGGGAGCCCAAACGTATTGCATAAGCAATTTTAATATTTTAAATTATTTTTCAATTTATTCTTGCGACCACCTACAACCTTCCTACCACCCCCTACAATATTCTCAGTTAATTCAAGTTCAACCTGTATATAAAGTTTATATTATAAAATGTCTAATCATATTTTTTTCTATAATTTTCGCAAAAGCCTATGAGCATGAGCCTGAATTATATAATTTTTAACAACTTCGTTGTGGATCAGAGAGTTGTCCTAAATATGATGGTTTATGTTGACATTGCTTGGTAAAGCTGAGGCACTTTGATGGCGTTAAAAGATATAATGAGAGTGAAAAGGATTATGGTTAGGTGTTATGGTATTTTTGGTGCGATGGGGTGGTCGTGGTATTCAACAGTGGAAGCAACAAGTAGTGTGGTATGGCTGGCGTGGTGCCGAGTAGTGCTACTAGTATTGGTGCTAGTCCTACTAATAGTAGCACTAGCAGTAGTCATAGTCCTACAACTACTAGCTACTACTACTATCTACGAGTACAAGCCTCAAACTGAATACGTAATGCTGCAATGCACCACTAACTGCGATCACATACTAATTGACTGACTTCTATTCATTAACGACCACCGTCACACTATTCTCATTCTTTTACTATTAAAACAATTGATTCTTATTTATGTGCAGCTAATAAGTATTCATCAATATTCAGAGCCGCCCTTGTGGCTCAGTGGTTAATGAGACGAATTCGAGAGTGAGACTCCCGGGTTCGAGCCATTGGTAAAGATAGCGCAACGAAATACATCTGAAAGATTTATTGCTATGTGGTGGCCTGGGAAACCACCTCTATTATAAACTCTCGTAAAGGACACAGTGGTCAACCCTTTACAAGGGAATCCCGTCAATATTTTATACATAAAATTAACTGGAAGACCCAATAACCAGAGCAAATAAAATTATTTCATTATCCCCTATACCTATAATAATTAGATGTTTTTTTTACTTAATTGAGTTACCGTTATAAATTTTTTCTTGAATAAAGTGGAGGTATACCGTTTGCAAATAAAGCCGTTGTTATGTTACGGTATGGTGGTATGGTATTATAATGTTATTAATTACTTTTATTTGAATACGTAACTTTCAAATAAAAATATAATGACAGTATTAAGTAAAAAATAATACACCCTATAAGAAGTTATCGCGTTTGCAAACTGATCCATCGACATTTTGTTATTTTTTTCAGGATTTTTCTATTGATATGCTTTTATTAATTATTAGTGGTTTATATTGTACAAATTGAACATACTTCATCGAAATGCGCCTCATCTGAAGGATGAATAATAATCGAATAAATGTTTTATTCGCAGTATAAAAGTTAAGTTTTGATCGAATTGAAGAAAGTTTTGAATTGTTTTATAAATGTTAAGTAAACGTTGGTAGAATTATAGGAAACAAGTTTTTATTTTCAAAACATTGTACTCTTAAAACATAATAAAATTCCTGTACATACACGGATATTCAAACTATTAAACCTGTTTATGGGAATCATTTATAACTATCCGCTAATAATGAAGTGTCGCTATCATTCCATATTATTAGGAATTAAAAATACCATTAGATTAAAAGACTTCTAATTTGTGGAATATTTTTTTAAACTTATAGTTTACATTATTAAGATTTTATATATTTGTTTGTAATGTATACTTCATTAAAATGTTAGTATTCGGACAGAAGTAATAAATATCAGAGTACCTAGTTTAAGTGACAAATTGAATAATTAATAAAGCAATATTTTAGTATGATAATATTTAGTATCTATGTAGGTTGTATATTATTTGATGAATTTACCGGACACAGTCTTATTCCATTAAGCAAATTAATGTTTAGATTTCCACAGGGACCAGAAGCGTGCATTCATCAAGAAAGTCTTTACACAACAACCACAACTTTGCTCATCAATCCTCACTTGCATTACTATCAATCAACTACTTTATATCCATGGCATTTTACTTGCAATATTATAAAAAAAACAAAACAATTAAATGTGGGTTCATGAATAAATTTTGAGTGTCAAAATAAGGTTGGATATTTAATGATATAAGGTGATTGTAATATTTTAATATATTAAATATCTCATACTGTGTAAGTAAAAGGAGGCGGAAAGAGGTCATCAAGATTAGGTTTAAAAATTTAAGCGATTTAAAAGCGCCGAAACCTTGCAAGAGAAAGTCTGAGAAGGAAATCAAGGCCGAGAGTTACGCAAAGACTAAGCCGATTTGCTAGAAAAGCAGAGTTGGATTTTACAGACGTGAGCAAACATAAAGGCGTGCAACCTAAAAAAGTGGCCAAGGCTATATTGTATATATATACATATATAGTCAGTACGGTGTGGATTAACAGGACAGAAGGGAGAGAGAATATAGCTATGGGGTTTACTTAAGTGATGAAACCCCGGCTGTAGAAGAAACGCTCTACCAAATTAAAGACTTCCCTGTTGTTGCGTGTTCCCGGTGAAACACTATGTAGTATTTATATTAAGTGAGGCAATAAGCCACGCGTTATTTATATATAATCGCGGCAGGTGATATGATTTGAGGCTTTACAGCTGATGATAATGCGGTTGGTTGGTGAAGACAGGTTCCTCGGGGGAGCGGTTAGTATAAGAGTATACCCCTGCATAAGTGATGATGGGGGACCACCTGCCGAACACATCAAACATTTATACCATGTGGACCGTTGCACACTTCACAGCCTCTCCTCTATCTTACTATTCCCTAACTTACCTACCCTGCTTCGTCAGGGACAGGGGTTGCTTAAAAATTTAACTCCTCTGGGCAGGCAGATTATCTTATGTGCACTTAAAATCAAGACCACCTTACCTTACTGGCACTGTCAAAAATACAAATATTTAAAATACCCAATGCCAAATAAACTAATTATTTGTCAATAAACACACAAATACTGAGGTCATGGTTTCAAATACTTCTTGAATTAAAAAAAAAAGATTTGATCGGCTATTTATTCTGAGATTTCCTTGTAAGGTGAATGCTCGGGTAACACATTATAAAATAACAAAAAAACCCGGGTGAATATATAAAAAATAATCATTAATCATTAATAAATTTGTACCTTATTGTAATTCCAGTTTGGGTTTGGTATTCTACTAAAAATTAGTTGGCCGTGGATATGAAATGTGTATATAATAAAAATTGGAATTACATCATGAAACGATGTGAATCTTGGTTTT
>JAGTTH010005460.1:0-32591 GCA_022606485.1 Agraylea sexmaculata
TGAAAAGCGGGACTTTTCTCCAATCCAAAGAGCGTAATTTATTCAAATTGCCTGTCTTATTAAATGTGATAAATGTACACGACCATCAATAATTAATATCCACGAAATAAAACGTGATTTATTCAATTTTCGCAATTCGATAATTACATGGTAAGAAAGTGATTTTAAATTGATTAAAAATTGATTTATTTTAGTTTGTCGGCTGTTGTTCTTGGAGTGGAATGATTGTTCATATTTTTACGTAATGTTTCTCTCACAGATACAATCTATGGTAAACAATGAATAGGCGAATTATTAATTATTATAAAGAGCTCATTGATTAGCATACTGATGATGTCTATTCAATTTTATGTAAATTATACAAGGCCTCCCAACAATTAACAACCACTTGGGGATTCCGCATGACGGAGTCCAGGAAATGTGGGACTTTTAAAAATATGTAACTTCACTCAAAATAGCAATAGAATATGTTTATTATTTTCTCAGTTAATAAGTGCCCACTCGCATATTTTAATATTTTAATACAGTAGAACAATAGTCGCGTGTTGGGAGACCATCACAAGAACCCAGGTTCATTTCCATCCACAACACCAGAACCAATGCTCTTTGAATTATTTACATTTGGACATAAATACGCACTTTGTCCCAATTAAAACACAAATTGCCGTAACAAATTCAAAATATTACCCATATGAAACTTATTCCCGCCAAATTTAGTAAAAAGTACACAAAAATGACCATTCTTAATACATAAGATTGATTTAATTTAATTATATTTTTTCCAAGTAATAATTATTATTTATTTTATATATATATATATAAAAATGATATATCTGGTGGGCCTATAATAATAAATATTATTTTAAGGGAGGTTTTTAATAAAAATATAATTAATTGATTTTACACCTTGGCTCACCTATTAATGGCAACCATTATTATTTCCACTAATAATAATTCGCTGTCCATATTAATCCTAAATAAAAATAGCTGTAGTTTAATAAGGTAATTTTTTCTACCCTATAAAAACACTTAATTATTAATAATGATGGACTTTTGTATTAATAAACTCGAGTTAGATATGTTAATAATTAATAACCTAACCTAACCTACCTGACCTTAAAATATTATCAATTATATCCAACCTGTTGTATTAGCCGAAAGTAAAACAATATAATTAATACCACCATGGTTTTTTTATTAAATTAAATTATAAGACAGTAAAAATATTTTAAAATCGTAGTTTGTCGAACAAGTGTATTCGACTTAAGTTAAATTTATACAGGTTGGGTTAGGTTAGGTTAAAGATGTGATATTTCATACCTCAATAAAGGAACTTTGAATTAAAATAAAATTGTGAAGGCTTTGCTCATGAAACCCGATAGTCCGAATATCGTTTCGTAAGAGTGAATATGTTCGATAATCCGATATAAAAGTATTATATATTCGGATATAATACGAACACATGATATGCGAGCTCGTAATGCAATTCAATGCACTAAATAGCAAACGAAATGCTATATCGACAATCCGAGAAAGTTTGATATCATACTTGGAGCAAACACGCCAACACTTCTTAAATAACTTATTGCATAACCTTCCTTTCCTTAATATCGTGTTGTAATTACTCAATTCGTTAATTAATCACCGACGCACTTGGGAAAGACGCTTTGGATGAATAAGTCCATCGAGAATCGCCTGCCTGGATTTATATAATAAAAAATAACCAAGCAAGCAACGATATTGCTTTAAAATAAACATCAGGGGATATAAGAGTTATGATAATAATTATTATAGATTTATATTTTATATTATATCTGCAGAAGGTCTTTGAACTGAAGCGTTCAGTTCCTTAACCACGAAATCAGTATGGTATAATTTCTTCGAGTAATGCTCATGAGATTTTTTTTTATTCATTGATATAAAATTGCAACTATATTCAATAAAGCAATTTATTTCCGTGCTTTAATAATTAATAATGCATGAAAGAAAATGCATATATCACATTTTGATAATCTGTTACATTTCCATTACAAATATTATAAAGTGATGACAAAAAAGTCGTTTTAAACCAAACAGGTCAATCATCATGGAGTTGAATAACTCAAATACTCTTTTTTTGTAGAGTAAATGGCAAAATTAAGACATATCTTGATCCAGGTTTACTCTGATTTCCTGTATTGTAAGGTAAATACTAATTATTGAGTCAGTGAACTGTGTAACTAGTAATAGTTAAGATAACAGATAGATATTAATGAATTAACACGTTGTTGTGTCTAATGAAGGTTTGCTCTAAATAAAAATAATTTTATTTTGACGTTGTTTGATAATTTTTACTAAAAAAAATAAATTATCGTAATATTCTCTTTATACCACTTACCAAATACCAGCGTGAAATTGATGGAAAAATTGTTGTGCTTACCTGGAATGAAAAAAAAATTAATTATTATACATGTTATTATGAATAGTTAAATAACGATTAAACACGCATATTGTGTTTCTTCCTATATATAATGACGCAAACTGAAAACGGACTCTAAATTATTAATAAAGACCGGTTCGGTTATGCATGTGAATCTAGGTTTACTTCCATTGCAACATTTTATTCTATCAATTAATATGATGAACATTTATTTGGTATCCAAACAATGGGGTATTAACGGTGTCAAATATGATAAAAAAGCGAATTGACATATTTGTATTATTTGCTGAAACACGATATTCTCAGGTGTATATTATGTAAAAACAATGGACATGCCGTGACTTCACAGCCGAATAACTCATCTCTTTAACCAATCATATAATATTTTTATTACAACATTTTGCAATTATAAAATAAATTTACTATCCTTAAATAAAAGTAACGTTCTGATAGTAAAAACCTAAAATTTTACTAATTGCTTGATTGAAAGTTATTTAGTTTCTACGCGCATCTAATTTATATTTTTATATCTAATTTATATTTTTATATAAATTATTGTTTTTTATAATATTGAAAAAAATGTCATTATTATAATGCTTGTATAATAATAAAAATGCATCGGACAAAATATTTATTTCCATATTTAACAACTGTATTTTTGCCATCCAAATATAGAAATGCTGTAATATTTATCGATGAAAAGAAATAAAAACGAAAGAAAATACAAGGAAGCGCCACATTTAATTTTATACATTTCCATAGAAAATTATTATTTATTTAAAAGTGTGGCCAAAATAAAAAAATGATAAAAATATTAAACCAAAAATATAATAAAAAAAAAACACTGAGTTTAGAGTCAAAAGCTCTCAAATCCAGTTTTTTTAATATTGTTTGTAACGGATTCTTTTTATCAAAATATAGTAGCCTAAGAGGATTTTGACCAATACCACCGATATATTAGCAGGCTATACATCTGAATGTATAAATATCAAGATGGCGGACCAAGCAGATGAGTTTGACAAAGGCAAGACTGTAATCAAGGTGATTAACAGTGTTTAAACAATAGTAATGAAGATCAATGTACTCCTCTATGAAGAATTCAGATGAAGTGAATTTTAGTGCGCTTAAACAATTAGTATTGTCCCAATTAGGCTCGTCTGCGTGGTCCGCCATCTTGATAATTATATTGGTGTTCTCGCTTTAACCCGTTTGAGTAAAAAAACGTTTATTAATAATTTATCGACAGTATGAACGTATGATCAAAAATAGTTTAGTCGATTGTACCTACTGTTGTTATTTTTTATACTATCGAGGCAGAGTTTTAATCGATTCGATTCACACCTCAATAAACTGAATTAATGTGATTATTTTTTTTAAATTAAAACGAATGTTTAATAGTATAGAAGAGGGTGAGAGGGGTGGATCGGAATATCATATTGATTTATTACTGACCATTCCTTTATTATTGTGAGAGTCGGCGTGAGGCTGTAATTATAATGCACCAACAGTCACTGTTATTCCGAGTAATTATGAAATTATTAAAACCTTTTCCGATTCAAAAATATATACCAACACGATTAAAATCGATAAAATATAAAAGCGACACTTAACAAACTACACGTGACTAATCGGAACTGCACCGCGATCGTTACGCAGTCATCCATTGATGATTGGAGACATATCATTTTTAATAATGTTTTTTGATAATTCATTATATATTTTTTAATATTATTATCATTGATATATCCGTTTTGTGATCTGAGATATTTATTCATTATAAATAAATAATTAAATTAATTTTTCTGAGTGGCAACAGCAGTCGTTGAAACTATTGCTCTAAAAACATACAAAACAAAGATAATAACATACTTTTAAAACATACTTTTTAAAAAATAAAATTGAGGACTTTACTTATTTAATTTTTGTCTCAAAGGTGGTTATTATTTTATTAGATTAATACATATAAATAATTGATACATTATTAGCGTGTACATGTTTTTATTTAAATTAAATTAGTATCTTTGTATCTTTCACATTGTACCTTCTTTTATGTTTTTATCCCCTTCTTATGTATTTTGTTGTACTCTTTTTATACTTTTATATATACATTTTAATAAATTTGATTCTGAAAGTAGAGTTAAAGATAATAATTTCTGTTTAAAACTGACGTGTGTTGCATTATCATCATTGCGACTTAGGATCTCCCGTAATGCTCTAGTGGTTCTGCACCATGATATAATATATATATTTTTTAAATTTATTTATCTAATATATATTTACAATCAATCATAATAGTAAAGCATGAACTATCATCACCTTGCCATTACAGGAAAAAAATAATGCGGTTCGGCAATGATGGGCATTTGTCAGTATTATAGAAAAAAATAAATAAAAATAAAACAATATATAATACATATTATAAAAAACATCAAGAATGCTTAAATTTAAGGAATTCTGTCATACTTCTCATATATGTATATATATATGAAAAAAAATAACAACCATTGTAGTCTTTCAGATAATAAAAAAAATAGCCCCAATTCAAGATGTTTGATCGAGACAATGGGATTTATTTAATATTATTTTTAACATCCCAGTGGCAAGCTATTAATTTATGAAGGACATTGAGGTTGAATACACCTGATATTAAATAATATCGAGTGGGAAAGTGTTATAGTAGTTGTTAATGTGAATGTTTGTGCGTATAAAGTGTCTGAGAATCGCATTGCTTATATTGTTTTAGGGTTCAGAGACCGTGACTATGTACAAGGTAGGTTCCTTCAGGATCATCTTTCAGTGAAAGGGGAGATGCCTGTGGGTCATAATACCGTGTCCATATCATTCTAATTATGCAAACTATTTATTTATATGATGATTGAGTTATAAGAGTACAAGGCCTCGAGTCGTACTAAGGTTGTATGTTAATATTTTGTGATAGTGTTCTAATTAAGATATAACTTGTACTGCGTGGGCTTCGACAGATACTGAGTCCCTAAGATACCTCAATCAGGATGTATGGACCATTAACAGGTTTATATGCACAGGATATTGATTGATACTATCGATATAGTCTGACACCTTTTCCGCAATCAATAAATACCATACATCGTCTGTAAAGAAAACTATATTTATAATATATGGAGAAATTGCAAACTTGTCAACACAAGAAATAGAATTAGTTGTCCTGTCTTATAATGAGTCCTAGTCCAATAGTGGGAAGAAACAGATTTTCAATTGCTCACAATTGCTCACACACTGTGGTGATATTTGCATTCAACTTAATAGTTTTTCCCATGAATATAATAAGTATGATAAGTGTAGTTTTTTTTTTTAATTATTATTATTAAGAGAACACAGTCGTCTGGAATATATATTTTTATAAACACAACGTGTTATAAAATATTGGATGTTGGTTTGCGGTGTTTAAATTGAAACAATTTGTCTGATTATTTTTTCGTAGCTAATTAGAATTTTCATCAATAAAAATTTATTTAAGGGAATATCCAAATATGTAAAATTTATTATTCGAACGTAAATATTATCAATTTTTAGATACATTTTAACATTATTAACCCATCGATTTGTGAGTTTCATTAAGGCGATATTTACTATTTATTTATTATGAATTAATTTGTTAACCTGAATATTATTTATATTATTCCGACGCCTGAAGGTTTTTTTAAACAAAAAAATGTGTTAATTGTCTGTCGGTGATCTTAACTATTACTAGTTACACAGGTCACCGACTTAATAATCAGTATTTACCTTACAATACAGGAAATCAGAGTAAACTTGGATCAAGACGATCGATCGGGATTTTATTAATATTATTCCCGATGTCCCAGTCGTAATAACCGATCAAATCATTTTTTTTTTAATTCTTGACTTGAGTGGGATTCGAATCTATCACGCTGGTATTTATATCATATAATGTTTTGTTCAAATATCACAATAATTAATTAATAAAATAAATTTGAAACTATTATTATTAATATTGATTTGATTACATTACGAATGAAAAAATAGTAGATCAAAAGAAAAATGATGTTAGAGATGAAAGATATGAAATAAAGAGGAAATAAACTCGTACATAAATGTGTTAACCTGACCGTTATTTATTATATATTATTACATATAAACGCTCATAAGAGCTTTTTTTTGACATAACAGATAAAATAAAAGATACAAATATTAAAACATAAAGTACAAAGTAAAGTAATAAACCAATATTATAAAGTAATATCGTTGCAGAGCTCGAATATGTCAAAAGACTTCATGGTACCTATTTAGACTATGTCTGCTAGTAATTGAGTTCACTCAAATAATATGAAAATTACTATAAAAAATACTTTTGTTATGGAATCCACACAATAATTAATAATTTACAAATGAGGAATATTTTTTCTTTACAACATTTTCACAGAAAATCCATTATTAAATGCTCATTATAGGATACGATTAAATGTTAATTTCATACGATTTCAAATAAAAAAATTGATTTTCAAATAAAAAAATAGATTTTTGGGAATAATATTAATAAAACTCTGATAAATCATCTCAATCAAGGTTTATTCTGATTTCCTGGTTCGTAATGTGTATACTGAGACAGAGTCGCTGCTGTTTAAAATACTAATTATTAGGTGTGATTTTGCGGTGTGACCAATTAGAGCCATTCACAACACGTTGAACATAATATAATATAAGTAATAAAAACTTTAATTTTATATGCATACGTGGGACTATTTTAGATAAATGCAAGTAATCAAAATAATAAGATTTTTTGTGTTATTCAAAGTATGTTATATTGGCAAATATTATGGATTTTATTTTGTGACAACATTGAATCACATTCTGGAATTTTAATAATTTTCATAACCAACTCCAATAAAAAAGCCGAAGCCCCCCTTTAAGTGAGTATTTAATTCCGATGAACAGAGATCGGATAGGATAGCGAGTGCCACCAACAAAGTGGAGTCAGCGAGCCGAGAAGATAATTAAGAAAATTAAAAGATAACTTCAAAACATACCAGTGTTAAATTTTGCCCCATGCCACAAATGCAAATGAGGCTAAGAAAGCGATAACGCGACATTGCCACTGTTACAACTCCATTATTATTTTAAATTATATATATATATATATATATATATATATATATATATATATATATATACTATATATATATATATATATATATATATATATGTATATATTAAAGCATATCTCAAGATCTATGACTAGTAACCTTATGTGTATCAGATGGCCGGTCCATATTCTGGTCTATCTTCTGGTATTCGGATTTCGGTAGTTGATGGTCGTGACATGCTTATTGAATTTCAGTGATTCTCAATATTTAATATGTGTACTTGTGTCAGTGTGTATTTAAATTAGTTATTGAACAGAGACATTCAGAGGTCAGGCGGACATTTTATATTGACATTTACCATTAATATTGACCGATTTTTTCCCCTACATTTATTATACTCTAATGCATTTAAAGCCAGACATTATATATGAAATGTGACATGCCAACCATAATTACTATCAGTGATTTAACATATTTTTAAAATATAAATTTAATATTTTATCGTGTATGAGTTTTATGGAATTTGTTTGAAATTTTTGCATTTAGTTGATACAAAAAAAAAAATTGTGAATATTTCACGTTTATATCATCACTTGATAAAATACAAATAATGAAAAGAAAAACCTTTTATACTTTAATATATATATTTTAATAAAATTGATTCTGAATGTATTATCATCACTGGGATCTCCCGTAATGCTCTAGAGGTACTGCAGCATTGCTGCTGTTTATAAATCTGGATGAATATTATTATTGTTTATATAATAGCCTAAAGTGTGCATCTTAAAACGGATATTAAAATGATAAAAATATCAAACTAATTTAAAAATATTTTTTAGAATTATTTCACAATACGCAATAAACTACCAAATAATATAGCCTAAGTTTTTAATATTGCTTATTTTCAAAAAACATTCAGTACTGAATTATACATTTTATTTAAAAAATACTATATATATAAGCGTTAAGTTGTTGGACTATTTTTTTTTAATATTTAATAAAAACAAAGGTACGTCTAGTATTTAATATTACTTATGTTCACAACATATTCCATATTGAATTATATATATTTTTTTTATACATATGGAATAATTAAATAAAAGAGTGTCTTAATTTTATATTTTGATTGTATTGTTAGCGGAAATCAATATTTTATTATGCTCATTTTCTATATAAAATTCCACATTTTTTAATGCCAAAATTAACAAATGAAAATTCCATTTACATGCCATGGATTATAATGGGATGTCATATTAAAAAGTATATAATATATATATATATATATATATATATATATATATATATATATGTATACCCTGACAACCCTCCTCCCTTGAATTTTCATTAAAAGTGCAGTAATAATTTTCATCATGTTTTCGATATAGATTTCAAGATGTGAACGTGTACATTTTGAGTTGGTGTTCCCGCTTATTAAGAAGCACTATTTAATGAAGACTTTGGATTACTTTATAGTCGTTTAGCAGCATTATTATAAAGTGTAGTTCAGTAATGAAGAAGTGAGGATAAGGTTACAAACATCTCATTGAAAGATATACATAAAGTAAGAGTCCGGGGCGTATTGCATTATATGGAGTGTGTGTAATAAAGCAATTGTATTATCAGCTGGCAGTGCATTGTAAAGTAAGATAGTGTACTTACTATCTGAGCAAGTCTAGCTTCACTTGCTCATATAATTCAGCTGTGAATTTTCAGTATTTATAAGTGTATGAGAAGTAGAGGTTGTCAGTCCATGAGATATCGACGACATGTTCATTAGCGCGTTCCACAATACAAATTTACTACCAGGCCGTATTATCGCCGCGCCTGCTCTTAACAGATAAACACCTTTTATTCAATTTCAATTATACTATTATATTCACACAAAATAAATAAATATTAAATAAAACTGGAATCCTACAATGGCTGTGTATTATAATTATTTTATAAGATTTTTTTCATATTTATTTATACGCCCCGAGATTGTTGGGCTATTGAATTACTGATTTATTAGAGTCACTTGGTAATTAATAGATTCTGTTATTTTCCTTTAAGCATAATATTTTTGTTCACGTGTCTCATATCTGTAAATAGGTTTAATTATTTCTCACATAATTTTATTATTTAATCATATAAATTAAAATGTTCATAAGATTTTTTGTAGAAATTGTAATACTGATTAAAAGATAAATTTCTCTAAACAATAAATATTATTTGTATTTCTTTTATCGACCCATAGGGTTTTTTTTTAATTTAGCATTAAACTAAATTGGGTTAGGTTATCCTATGATAATTTTAACAAATTTCTCAGTGATCTATTTAACTATTATCATCTACAGTTAAACAGGTAACACATATGGCTCTGTCTGACTGAATATTCACCTTGCGATCCAGGAAATTAGTGTAAACTTGGCTTGAGAGCATCGCAATAAAGAATCAATGTTTTTATTCGAGTGCTAAAAAACAGTGATAATTAATTTTATTTAAAAATGTCTATTATTTCTAAGTTTATATTTGAAAAGGTTATTTTATTATGTTTGTGGAGCAGTTGTCACATATTTATGTATATTAACTAAAAATAATTCAATTTAGATAATATAAAAAAACATGTAAAAAATGCTTTCTATTACTTTTTGTAATTGTAGAGAAAATATCAAACTTTAAATATGCTAAATTATTAACAGTCCAGATTGATTGTACAGCAATTTACTTTCATTTAATTTTTAAGGTTTTATTGAGAAATAGCTCAATAAAACCTTAAAAAATTATTTTAATAATATGAAAAGTATCACAAATAGATGATGCAAGAATACTACATATTTCACTATGTTCTAATAATATTATATTCGTGCGGGGAAAACGATATAAAAATCCAAAAAGTAATCATTTAACACAAGTAGGATTATAAATAGTTTATTTTCCATTCTCTAAGTTAGGTCCATAAATTAGATGGTATTGTTGGCTCGGGTCTGGCATTTGGACTATATAATAAAAAATAATTAAAATGTTACAAACACGCGACGCAGTATACATATACGCAATTATAATTTTTAAAATTGTATTTTTTACATTGATTATGTTAATCTAACGACGTATTTAGAGCGATTTGAAAATGTGTTTGATATTTATATGGCTCGGTTGTTTTGGTGTGATTGATGCTTTTGATATTTGAGAGGCGACACAAATGTCAAACATCTTAGGCGTAACACTTCAAAATGTACTTGAGTTACAATAAAACATTATGGATTATACAATCAAAAGGTCGACAACGGAGTTCTCTGTCGAATATTGTCAATGTGGATTTATATTTATTTAAAAAAATAGACACATTACACCAGTTGATATCAAAATACTGCTTGATACCAACACATGAATTATATTCAGCGCCCTCAATTTATTAATTAAACTGGCTTTAATTTATAAATTAAGGGGCTGGATGGAATAAGGGCGCATACTGTAATTGTCAGTTAAGAGATAATCAAGTAAAACAGTCTATATTTCAAATTATGAAGCATTTATTATTGCCTTTGGTAACAGAACGATTACACCCAAATCGATGGACAATTTTTGAGTTTTTTTTAAGAAATTACGGAAAAAGGGCGTATTGCATTAGCCGTCTTTATTCCACCCAACCCCTTAATTATGATGTCATACTTCTTTATAAGATAATTCCCCAGAAACCTTTTTTTTGAATAAAAATGTATCTTTACAATCTTACGGCGTAAAAATATATACTCTTGGTTTTCGACGTGTATCAAAAAACATACAAGTTTACCGCGAATGGCTGTGATTGGTAATATTAAATTATATTAGTGTGAATTGTGTATTATTGGCAGTTGATAATGCCTGTGTCAATGCTTAAAGTTTGACATTTTCTCTACAAATACAGCTATAAATAATCAGTATTGATATTTTTATTGGTAGTAAAGAAAAAAAATATACGGAAAAAAACTCAAATACTTTTTTTCATGGAATTTTTAAAGACTTTTTAATTAAAATTGTATCTTAACAATGACGTCTTGGATCTCAAAATTGATTGTTTATGGTTTATCAATTTCCGAGATTTTAAAACCCAAGTAAAAAAAATCGCTACGGTCTACGAAGTCTAAAAAGTCAACGATTTTTAATAATCGGAATAAACGCAGATGACAGCTGTCAAGTTTCAGTGTTGCCACTTAATAATTATAACTGCATTAATAAAAAACATCCAGCATTACATAGCCGTATCCTTGTTAGATGAACTCTTTATAAATGACTAACTTTTATATATAAATGAGATCTTCGTTGGAAAGAAGAGACGTCTATTTGTGATCGATGGTGGATGGTGGTGATTAATTGTAGTCCACCCACTGCACTTCACTGATAAGAATGTAGAGTATATGTAAGTACGCCAACGCTTCTCTGTAAGCCGATACACAAATAAGAGCTGTCAAGTGCTCTCAATAAAGATCGATAGTCGCAATATTACAATAGCGAGTACTGTGAGGGTGGCCTCTTATTATATTTTGTACAATATGTACAGCGTGGGTACTTTACAACCACCAAGTTCATTTAATTACCTCACGAATCGAGCATTTTTTTAAAATAACCTAACCTAACCTAACCTAACTTTATAGTAATGGTCAAAATCGCCAAAATAAAAAGGTGTAAAAGAAGCTCTTGTTGCTTGAATCAAATATTAGTGTGGTCGTTTTTAGGATGCCCAAATTTATATAATTGATATTGTATTAATTTGTGGTATTTCTTATATATTTATGTTTCTTTTATCTTGTATCTTTTCTATTTTCTTACACACACACACACACATATATATATATATATATATATAAATATATATATATATATATATATATATCAATCAATACATGTCTATTATATTATCAGCATACAAAAACTGAATTTTCCAACCCATACAACAACGTAAATACGTATACTACAAACATATTTTCACAAGCAACAATCTTCTTTTATCTCGTATCTTTTCTGTTTTCTTATGTATTTTTTTTTCTATAATTGTGACAAATGTCCATTATTACCGAACTGCACTAGGTTTTTCCTGTAATGGTTCATACTTTACACACATATATATATATATATATATATATATATATATATATATATATATATATATATATATATATATATATATATATACTCTCTCTATATATATATATATATATATATAAATAGTTTCAAATTGTTGATAGTGTTGAATTCTTGGTGGAATTCATAGTGGGTATTCATAGACATTTTTTATATAATTTTATTTTACAATATATTGATATGTTTATAGTTGGTTTTGAATACACATTGCTGGGTGGGTAACATAAAAATGTATATTCAAAAGTTTTTAAGGAGAAAAATATATTTTTCCTCTTTCATTTTCTTCTATTCCACATAATATATTTTAACTTGTGCTAAAAATAGTTATGATCATTATTAGTGAAACCACACGATCAACTCAAAAATGGATTATTTGTAGAAACTTTTTATGTGTTACTGATCCATCAATATGAATCAAAACAATCCCCTTATAAAAGTTACACATCCTTTAAAAAACAACCATAGTCTTAAAAAAACTTAATTAGTTAAGAACATTATGAGTAAAACTGCATATTTAACTCATTATTAATTGTAGATGTGTTACTGACAAATCGATATGTTTTTTTCAATATTTAATTTCATAGATGTTGTGCAAAAGATCAATTTACAAAATTTACAATTCACTAGTAAAAATATATTCTCACTGCTACTACATTTTCGCGGTTATACATAAATTGATAGAATTATCAACACATAATGGTTATAAATATAAATAAAACTGGAGAATTTAAAACCTGAGATTGTTTTATAAATGTTGTCATTATAAATATTGTTTTTATATAAAATAATGGTGATATAGGGTTCGAAAACACATTAAAAATTGGATAAAATACAGAACGATAATATAATAATGGATAAGATAAAGACTTGTGGAAATTACAAACATATTTCTTTAAATTATGGAATTCTACCAAGACACGCTATAAGTAATATAGAAATATTAAATGAAGCGTTTTGGGATAGCAGGTTATTTTGAGTAAATTCTTTGGGTTTTATATCGAATGTATTATTTTAAATGGAAGTTGCGTCATTTAAAATTATGGCTAGAGGCATTGACGGAACACAGATGTCTTGATGTCCACGAATGTGATCAATCTGAGCTGGTTAACTAATAAGAGTCGATGGTCTGAGAAAAAAGAGGTAAAACTATTACATTACCCAAGTACATTTAACAGTGGAGCCAATTAAATCTCGGCCTCAGCGTGTTTATTACATTATGTCAAGAACTTGACTCCACCCGTCCAACATGTCATCTTACATTGCGTCATCCGCCTACGAAATATACACTACAACCCGTGATTTTTTGAATATTAATTTATTTGATATATAATAAGCATGTGTATCGATTATTCAAGAGTTGCAAGAAATGCTAAATATTTCACATAGTGCGCTGCCATATTCGAAGATGAGGTATTTTCATGGGGTTTGAGGAAAAAACACATAAAGAAGTTCGACGCGCGAGCAACTAGAAAACCCGAGAGAATTTCCAACATGGCAAAAAAAACCGGTACTGACCACTCACAACGCAGTTTCTAATACCATCTTACTCATCGCAAAGCACTAATGTGAGCTGATAAAGAGAAAACAGCCTTTTAATGCTGAAAAAATCATACTAATTAAAAAAGTATATATATATATATATATATATATATATATATATATATATATATATATATATGTAAATATTTTAGTGCAAACCTAATATCTGTTGTTAAAAATTACACAGTTTTTAGATATGTTTTTAATTACCTAAGAGCAGATTCGAAGGATTATAAATTTGAGTACCGTGATGGGCCGGGCCAACCACCAAAAGGGGTATTGGTATTAAATTACCATTGTATATTTTATCTCTTCATTTGTAGTTGACTTAAAATTAGTTAGTAGTATTCAGATTTTTCGTTAATTAACATTATTTTATTTTACTTTCTGGATCATACATAATTGTTAGGTTTATAGAGTGAACTTTTAATCAATTTAATGTAAAAATGATTTTACAATATATATATATATATATATATATATATATATATATATATATATATATATATATATATATACAACATATATATATATATATATATATATATATAAAGAGTATTTTATATTAAAAAAGGGGATTATATGTGAATATGGATGGTTATTGGAATTTTCAAATGACCAAGTAAACGAGGTACTTTCATTACCGAGGATCGACATTTATTTTTAATGTGTAGTCGTTAGCAAAGACGTCGTTATTGAGACGATATCTTCGACTATACAAATTTGTTCGAATCTTAATTAGAAAGAGAGGGAAACGCTCATATTAAGATAGGAAAATACGCTTTTAAATTGAAATCCCACTAGGCGGTTATCAAACGCTTTTTAGATAAATTACATAATTAGTTACGTGTGTATATTGTTGGAATTATAATAAACATGTGGCATATCTAACGAGTTGACATAGCCATTAATTCGTAAACTTTACAATACGCTGAAGGAGAGTCGTTAAATTTTGTATTTACCAATGTGTTTAATTATCAAATGGGACTTGTAGGCAATTATTGGTTCTCAGTACGGATCTTATCTTTTAAATGTTCGCTGACAAACGGTAGAGTGCGTATTTATTATCAGAGAAAATGTTAATTTCTACATATCGAGTCGACAGTCAGCGAATATTCTAATGGATATGTATAAATCCTTAGAGGGATAAAGATCGCTCATTTCAATAAATGATTAATATTTACATTGAATATTATACCGTTGACCAGAAATATGTCTAGACATAGTAAAATTATACGGCTCGTCAAATAAAATGTCCACCTGATATAAATGTTTCTTAGACGTACCATTAAAGTGAATCACGTAGTATATTTAATTAAATAAGCGTTGTCAATGTTTTCGCAGAAAATCGATTTATTTTTCTAAACGATTATAGCCGCGCACGCTTGATTGAAAATTACTATAAAAACTGTAAATAGTCCTGATTAAATGTATCCGTGGAATTTTTCTTAGAGATCGATTAACTCCCATAATTATTACACCAGCTGTGGATTCATATAACTACATAAACAATAATACGACAGTTAAAACAACTATTAAAAAACTGAAATTTTTTATTTTTTAGACACAAAATCGATGATCGTTACTATTACTATTTACACAGGTCACCGACTTAATAATCAGTATTTACCTTACAATACAGGAAACCAGAGTAAACCTGGATCGAGACGATCGATCGGGATTTTATTAATATTATTCCCGATCTCCCAGTCGTAATAACCGATCAAATCAAATATTTTTTGACTTAAGCGGAACTTGAACCGATGACCACATAAATAATTAACCAAATTCGATATTGTTTAATAAATAATAATAATCAGTCGTTACATAATTTAAAGGCAGAATAACCGAAAGCTGTGAAATTTATAAATTGACTAATTTCCCAGAATATTATGTAGAATTTCATTTAAATATTTTATCTTTTGGGAAAATTTAGAATTGAAATCTTACGTTAAAAAATAGTCTGTTGAATGTTTATACTTTGGCTTTTTTGTCACATATTTAGAATTGGTGTAATAATTGCTTATATTCCAATGGGTCAGTAACACAAAAACATATCTACAAATTCGTTTTACTCACTAAAAACGATACTTCCGATAACAAATTATATTTTCACTCATAATATAAATATTTAGAGTTGAAAAATAACTGTTTTTTTAAATAATAATCCATCGATTAGGGCATTGTTTTTTAGTGTAGCATTTTCAATGGACGTACTAGAATGTGATATGGGTTTATCTGGATATCGCTTCTTTAATTTAACATGCCGACATATGAAAGGTTGAGCAATACCGGTAGATTATATTCCCGTTTATCCGTACATGGAATAACCGTCATATCGAATTATTATTTGCGGCCTCGTCGAGAGCAGCTCTAGTCAGTTAATTGAAAATCCGGAAAATAAATTAAGAATATCACGACATACTTCGGCTGTCCGCCTCCGTATAAGATGATAATAAAATAGTTATAATACACAATATCGAAATATGCTTGCCTCATACAATCGAAAGTATGTTCACAACGATTCAGCATCGATTTGCGTTAATTAAGATTACTTGAAGGCAAACATCGAAAGCGTTTTAAAAAATCCTCGACATCTGCTGATTTTTTCCCCCCTACAAATGCGAGATAATTATTCAATGACTAATAAAACAGCGCTATTATTTCGTGATGACAAAACGGCTCTGTTTATTGCTTTTGGAGGTGATATAAAATCACAAATTCATATCAATAAAATTCAAATTGTCCAAAACAAGTGTCTTAAGATGGCCTTAGATCTTGAACCTGGCACATTTCTTAAAGAAGTCCACGAGGACATTAAGTTAAAACGATCAAAGCAAATATCGCAGATTTGAGTAAAAAACATTACACTAAAATGACTAACTTCCCGACTAACCCAATCATAAGACATGTAAATAAAACCAAATATGCCTCGAGGAAACGTAAGTTCACTTTACCAATAAACTTCAAAATAAAATTTCTAATAATCCACTCAACTCAAATTTGGTTTTACCCAAAAAAATTGTTGTTTAGTTTTTAAGCATTATATTTTGTAACTGTTTTGTTAATATTGCTTTTATCGTTGTTATTATTTATTAATCTTCAAATTTGTAAATGGGTTTTTATTTTTTCCCATTATTTCTATAATTTAATACTATTATTCATGTCAAATTTAAATAAAACATTCTCATGTTAGTTATAGGTAAAAAGATGTCAACACTCTGTACACCTAAGTCTATTTCCAAAGATGTATTGTTCTATCAATCAATGTAAAAACTTATGCATAATGAAGAAATTGTAATAATAAGGTGATATAAAATAGAGAAATAGCCAAGGGGGGTCGGTTTTACAAAATACATAAAACTTTATATTAAATATAAGAAATCAAATAGTGTTAGTCTGTTCTCAAAGAATTAGACAGTCAACCGGTCCAATTAAGGTTCGTGTGAATGGTTCAAATAAAAAACATAACAAGCGAGCAGACCAACTCTTATCTGCCATCATCGGCTGCTTTAATATCATGTCATTTCTTTACTTCGTCTTATTATATTATATTAATATTATTACATAGTACATTTCTTCATATTATACCGGTACTTACTAAATTAATGTATACTTATAAATTATAAAAAAAATGTGACTTGAAAGAGGTCGCATTTAAATCCACACATAAAGAATTTTTAAGTCAACATATTATTATACATAAGATGGACAATTTAACAGTTTTTAGTACATGAGATATAAATGACAATAAAAAATTGAAAATTAATATTATGCTTCTTGTATTTGTAGAGAAAATATCAGACTCTAGTCAGGTTCAGATGCGAGATATCTTATCAATGGCTCTTATTGGTCATAACGATACATTTAATCTATATCAGTCATTTATGTTAATTCGATACCATACTCAGGCCACACAACTGCATGTATAAATATTAAAAAAAAATCAAATGAAAATTGTGGAACTTATCAATAAAACGTCAAATTAATCAGTAATTTATACTGCCGATAAGAATGTCAGAGAACTGGATGTATAAATATAAAGATGGCGGACCTAGTAGACGAGTCTGAGTGTGAACATTAAGTGTTACCTCTGTCAAACTCATCTGCTTGGTCCGACATCTTGATATTGAAACATCCATTTTTATGGTATCGGTTAGCTTTAGTTCTCGTTTACGCCTGTTCAAATTATTATAAAAATATATTTGATATGGAATTCCATCCAGAAGTCAACACGATCAACAAAGTCAGTTTATTTTTATTTCCTGGATGAATATTGCATGATGGTTTAATAAATTAGAGAGCCGCTCTATCGGTTACCCTAAGTAACTATAATCAATTATTCAAGAGCAGCAGATTCAGCGAATTTATAAAGTAGCAATAATGATTATTGGTTGTTTATTTATAATAATACAGGATATTTTAAAGGGAAGTTTCAGCTCTCTCAGCAGGAAGTCAATGTCAAGTGACTTCAAAGTCCTCGCTTTTGAAAATGAGTGTCATATCTTCTTGACACCAGATACGATCGGTGTTCTCTTTGCTCGTTAATTACCCGTAATTTCTTGTTGCAGCCCCCCAGACATTAACTGAATTCATTCATAAACTCCAAATATATAGTTTAAATACCGAAGTTATGCATTTGAATTTTCACGGCCGAAATAAAAGTGCGCGTAAAATGTCTGAAATACACGATTACGCACTGAATGTCAGGTATAAAATTTTCTAATTAAAACACCGTTTTAATGTGTATATTTATCTCCGCGTATAATATTATCAATTGCAATTAAAACTTGTGTATGTATTTTCATATTTTTGTAATATGCACTTAGTATATAGAATATTTCACAACAATCTTGTTACTTATTTGTAGGAAAATATTTTATTAAAATAAATAAATTGATTATTTAAAAAAAAAACATTCAATTTTATGGATTATTAGGACAAATAATATTTTTTTGTATTTTTATTAAATTATATCGTAAGCTGACTTCTTAAACAAACGGCAAGGGGAAAATAATATATTATTATGACCAGAGATGTGCCAAGGTCAAACGAATATTAAAGCATTCTATTCCTATTCAATTATTATTGAACACATATAATTGTCTTTAAATAACGGATTTTAAAATGGATAGAGCGCTGTATAAAAAAATAGATTTAATACTACAATATTCGTTTGAATTTGGCAGATCTCTCATTCTTGATCTTGTGAACTAATAGCCAGTTATATTCCTCTTTTGAAATGTGTATTGTACCCCATATAAATATACTTATTCCGTTTAATATTGTATGATTTATCGCCAATATTGATGTTTAATCAAGTAATTTCTAACTGTAACCTATACCCAGATTAAATATCATCAGTTTAGAGGCTCTGGTTTTAATAATCGTGACGCCTTCCCTATTGACGGGAGTCCCTTTATAAGGGGTTGACCAGGCCACCTTGGCCTTTACGGGAGAATATAGTAGAGATGGTTTCCCAGGCCACCACACAGCAATGAGTACTTAAGATCTAGTTTGCTAAGCTAGATCTACCAAGTGAATCCGGTGCCGTGAATCGAACCCGGGAGTCTCACTCACGAATCCGTTACACTAACCACTGGGCCACAAGGCGGCTCTTAATAATTTGTTATTTTATATGAAAATACTACTGTGTAATGCGATTTGAAAGCTGACGTCCTAAAACATTCGGAAGCCACAAAAATAGAGTGGGCGATGAGATAAGAATCTGACCGCGTTGGAAGAAAGAGGCTTCCATTTAAGTTAATTGATATATCGATATTGCTGTCCGACTAACAAAACACTTTTATCCGGTAGCCCAGTGATGATTATGACAAGCCTGTCCGTCTCATTATTGCGTTGAGCAGGTGAATCCTTGAAGGTATAGTATAAAATGTACCTACCTTGACTGTTTGGTTCTTGATGGGTTTGTCCGGATCGTGGATGTACTCGAGGGTGATGCCGTAGAACTGTCCTTTGTTGATGTATGTTATCCTATCGTCTTCTCTTCTCTGGGAACTGCTGATTGGACTTTCCAGGTGGTATTTGAAGCCGCATGATGTGTATCTGTAAGCATGTTCTAGTATTAATATTATTTGCGTAATGGCCGGCTGGTGTTATCCGAAAGGCTCTTTTTCTGTATGAAAGCTCCGATACGTACAATGTTTAGTGACAGGTCTCATATGAAATATTAGTGGACAGGCGGCTTCTTTCAACTGGGATATTTGATAGGCATTGGACCAACGAAGCGGCAGTACTATGACATGCCGACCCTTGCGTGACCATAATAGACTTGTTACTACACTAACATCATATTACACAACTAATTTAGATCATCTCATTATATTTTGTTCAGTTATACGAAGCTGTATGAGATTCCAAATCTCCCAAATCAAAAAATATGACATGTTTCTTCAAAATATCGAGCGCGAGTCATTCGGCGATTTACGCGCAAAATGCTTTTCTTCAAGATTTTAATCATGTTACGATCTGTAAAAAAATCTTGACCCACCGATATCAGAGAGCTATTGATAAAGCTAAAGCAAAGCTCGTGCTATATTCCCCCCTCCATTCGAGTGACGAATTAATTTCGGGTGCACCTGAATGGCTTCAATCTAAACATCGGCTTTAACTTTGAGTGGAATGTACGAATATGACTATACGAGTTCAGAGCTATTAGAAGAAACTGGCCCTTAGGTTTTATTTTTTTTATCTTAATTTGGAATTCTCATTATGTGGGATTTGCATTCATTATAAAATTAATAGCTTTAAGTTCATTTTTTAATCATTATTAATTAAAAGCTCCTTTGGACTAAATTATTTAAAAAAAAATAATGCTTTCGATGGAAATTCGGAGTGAAAGTAATTTTTTTTATTTGTTTATAAGTATTAAACTAATTGAAAAACGAAGTGTGCGCCCATAAAGTTTATATTTATAAATGTAGAGGAGTTTATAAAAATAGGTAATTTTTTTTCACATGATATCAAGTTTTTTTATTACAATCCTCTAACTATAAGAATTGATTTTATTAAATTGAACTGTCTATGATATGTTTTCTATTCTTTAAGTAAAAACTTTTCTAATTTAAATTGTGATTATTTTTATTTACTGTGTCCAAAGGTTTTTAAACGAATATTTAAAATAAAATTAAATATACCAAAATTAAAAATATATATAATTATTCATTTCCGAGAAAAAAAGTCCAGAGTGTACCTATGTTGCACTTGTCTCTATATATTTGAACTAATTTTATATCAGTCAGTACCAGAAGGTCACAGCATGTCTGGTGAGTAAGTATGGTTTATATTGCGAATATCTTCCGTCTGAATTGATCTTAGCCGTGTTAAATGCATAGAGTGACAGTTTAGAGATAAAATCGAATTTGAGAAGCGAAAGCGGCAAGTTAAGTGAGGTTTTATTTATAAGGTAGAGGAGTGAAGGCGGTTGAGGACAAAGCCTTGTTTATATTCAGTGAGGCTTGGATTCTTGCAATGGCACACCATCTTGTCTGATTGATTCAGGCTGACTTCTGCTACTGATCAGATTTATCATACGGCTGTTGTATATTTTTAAAATATTCGGTAAATATATGTAGTTGCAGTGCTCTTGTTAAGAATGGAAATCACGTTGTTCACATTGGCTGATTGATTAATAACACCGCGCAAGAACAATACTCGCCGAGAAAAACGAGTATTTTATTACAGGTTAATATATTTCACTCCAAGCATTGCCCTTTTTGATATAATTAAATGCAATTATTTATCGACAGCTCCTCCAATTCCAGCGTGCGCTTTTCTTGTGCATTGAATTATATACACGCAGAAGACAATTGGAATGGGATCCGATGAAAATGACATAAGGCGCAATATAAGTTTTTCTCGATGCTCAGTTCGAATCTTACATTCAACGAGCATTCTGCTGAAACGTGAAGAATCTGTTCCATTGAAATTGCGGTTGCGGTTCGAAAAAAAGCAGTGCATTGCTGAAGCTGCTCTTCACTGCCGAGCACTTTTTTTTAAACACCAGCCATCTCTTTTAAAATATGGAAAAATACGTGACAGGCTTCGAGAATACGCACAATTCAGAATAAACACAAATCGACGAATTAATTTAAATAATTCATTAATACCCGCCGCCAAATAAAAACGAGTACCTACAGGAAAAACTCACTCTCCAACCGTTAACTTTCGATAATTGAAATAACCACTCTTTGTTTCTTATGTTTATGCATAAATTTTCAAACAATATTGCTAGGAAAATAATGTATCTTTAATCATACTTAATAAATAAATAAAAAATATTCTTAGACATCGATTAACTCCCTTAATGATTACACCAGCTGTGACTTCACATAAGACAGTTTTTGAGTTAAATATGCAGTTCTTACAATGGAGTTATTTAATAATTAAAGAACTTATTTTTAGTTTATTATATTGAATAATGGCTGAGAACATTAAGTTGAATTTGACAGAAATATTCCAAAAACTTACCATCATTAGAGAGAAATTGGAAGTTAAAAATATTCAGTTGCATTAATATGTTTATCAAGATAAAGTAATTATTAAAGAATGTTTTAGAATGAGATTATTTGTCATACTTTTAAGAATTGTAGGATAATTACTAATATTTTGATGGGTCAGTAATACAAAAACGTATTTACATAAAAAAGCTTCTTTATAAAGATATTATGTGAAAACTACACTGGCATAGTCTTATACAATAAATATAAACTGTAGAAATGTTTTTATGTTACCGCCCTATTGATTTAGTGTCTAATATTCTTTACAAACGTAAAACACACAAATAATATACGGTCACTCATGAACTAAAAATAGGAAATATTTTATTATTAATTGCATCTCGTCTGGGAAAAATGACAAGGTCGAAATATTTTTTTTTGATTCCGTTCAATTGTGTAAAAAAGCGATAAAAACACGACGATGAGGTGTTTGTATGCGCACGCGATTTGTATTCAAAGTCGCCATTGTTAATTTTATACAAGGTGTACTGAAAATCACGTATAAAACAGTCGTAATATGTTAAGTTTGTATTGAATAAATTAAATTGTTATTGTATAGTTTTATGAAGACCACCGTGCCATCGTTCAATTAATGAAGTCAACGAAGCGTTCTAGTATTGGACGATTTGTTCCCACGTTTAACTATCAATTAATTGCCATTCTTCTTCTTCTTCATCTCCCCTATCAAATAAAATCATCGTGATTGTTAATATTCATGGCGTCGCCTGTTTACTTTTATACGCGAAAAGTATTCTTCGATTGTAATAAAAAGCAGTACCGTAAGAGTGACTAATTAAAGAGCAACCTCCATAATATATATGTTGGCATTACCCTCTATGGAAAGATGTTTCATATTGTAATGATATATGAATAACGCCATCCAGATCACTCTATCTGATATCACCTCATATATATTGCATTGTATCCCAAAGGACTTACTTGCAGGGAGACTTTCACACTAATTGGCAAAAAGGCATACTTACTCAATATCGCAGATTCAGTACAATGTACGCCGACAATCGCAAAAAAATATATACTGGTTTCGACCGCATAAATATTCGCACAGGTGATTTATTTTGACAATTTCAATAAGAAACACAATGAATAAATAAATCAATTTAACAAGATGTGCCCTCGTATTTCATTTATTTGAAAATTTTATCGTTTAATTAAGAAATAAGTGCAGATAGTAGGAGTTTCCTATTTTTAAAGAAAAGCTTGAGGAATTTTAATACAAATGCTTATTCTCATCTATAAATAAAAATTATTTTCCTAACAGCTGTTAATACAACAATGCATAATATTATCATTGACTTTTTGATGAAAACCTTTTATTTTAATCCGGGTTAGTAAATATACAAATATTTAATCTCCGTTGTTATAACAAAATGGTGAAGTATTCTATTAAAAATTGCAAAAAATATTTCCTTAACTTATTAATTAAAGAGATTAACCGATAACATCTATATATTAGCAAGCCATACAACTGGATGTTTAAATATCAAGATGGCGGACCAAGTAGGTGAGTTTGATATGGAAAACATTAGTTGTCTCTCTCAGACTTGTCTGCTTGGTATCGGGTTAATGCGTATTTTTTTCGTTAATAAAATTGTAAGGAAGAATCATGATTAATTTATGAAAAGCCACATGAGGAATGCATAAGTATAAAATTGCAATGTTATTTTAATACCACAACAACTATTTTCAATATCTCAGAAAAGTGTTATTCCATCGTCCAATCAAGGAATATATTATATTAATATGGAAATTGTGGGCGGCAGACATTCTAATTACGAGTTGTCTTTAAGACTTTGAGTGGCGTGTTGAGCATTTTGTAATTTTATACACTGTAGGTTCATCAAAAGTTAAAATGTTCAGTATTGATGTCAAGGCACAGATGTTTGTTGGCGAAGTTATCAAAATAATCGTAAAGCATGCAAGATGGCAATTAGGCTGTGCCAAAGGTAAGCTTCTTTTAATGGAGGGAGGCTTATGTATGTATGTAAGTAGTTGCAGTTGCAGGTTCGTGATCCACCTGTCCATGATAGTTGTATGAATGAAGTGCTATAGTATGGAATGTATATATATATTTATATAATACATATAAAGAGGAGTAAGTATTATATATTGTGGGCGGAACAAGCTTGAGGGCGGGTGAATGAAATGCCGCGCCCAGTCACTACTACTTTACTAGGATCTTTATTACTTTTTTTTTTGCCGCCAAGTGCCAAATTTAAATTTGCCGCCCTATAACCAAAGGATACAAGATTTTTGGTGAGTATAATTAACATTTAAAAAATATAGAAATCGCACACTGAATAAAGAATATAGGAGTGCAAAAGTATAGACGCGGTATGTCCGCCTTCAAGTGCAGCTAAAAGAGCCTAACAAAATTCACAATTCTTAACTTAACCAAACCTATTTTCGTAATCTTATAGTTGTGTATGTAATACTTATGTAAATTAATTCATTTATTGATTATTTTCTAACGGATAAAGGTATTCTGCAACCGCTGTGCCAAGAGCGAGATAACTCGCATTTTTGGCAGCCCGGCCATAGAAAAATAGCGAGTATTCTTCTTTGAGCCTCTATATCATACATATTAGGCGTTTTATTATTAATCTGAAATATGGAACATACAGAGGGACATTGAATAAATTATGTACACAAATCGTGACGCCTTCCCTATTGACGGGAGTCCCTTTATAAGGGGTTGGCCAGGCCACCTTGGCCTTTACGGGAGAATATAGTAGAGATGGTTTCCCAGGCCACCACACAGCAATGAGTACTTAAGATCTAGTTTGCTAAGCTAAATCTACCAAGTGACTCCGGTGCCGTGAATCGAACCCGGGAGTCTTCACTCACGAATCCGTTACACTAACCACTGGGCCACAAGGCGGCTTGAATAAATTATGTAATTCATATAAATATCCTTTCAGACGTAATGTTTATAATTTATAAAAATTGGATTTAAAAATAATGTATTTTGATTAAAAATTCTTAGCCTGCTGTACACAGCTACACTTCTACCTACCAGCACTTAAAAAGTTAAAGACTAACATGTTACAATCTAAAAAAAATATATTGGCACTTAAATGATGTGAAGGTACTCCGTTCTTATCACCCCAATCTCTTTTCTGTGATAAATAGAGCAATACTAGATTAATTGACCAATATAATTACGTCATAAATGTGGCGCATTCACTTTAAAGTGATTTTATTCCGATTATAAGATTGTTGAAATTTCTCGCAAGTTAACTACGTGTTTAAAGCTTACGGTGGTTTTATAATGGAATTTTTAATGTGTGTATTTTTATGATGGTTATTTTGGTGAAGGAAGGCTGTGATAGTGTTAATAGTGAAGGGGCAGGAGATTAAGTCTGTCTCCTGTACATTTAATATAATGGTGATGGAGCTGATCAGACCGCCCACCCCCGATGAAGTATTGCCAATTACAGATTTATATTCTAGATATCGAACTACCCATCAAAAACTTGCTCCCGGTCGTTAAACCCGTGGACTATTTTAAATCTTGATTATTTTTATTCATAGCACATCTGTCACTGGATGAGACTCCGGGCGAATGTTTTTGCTTTTAAGATTAGCTTTGACCGGATGACCGTTTCCTGTAACTGCTTGTCATATGTACGTGGCGGATTTTTAAACAGGGATGTCAAACGTAAATTTTATTTCAAAACATGCAAATAAATCTACACATTAATCTTCAACACTATTCGGATAAAAAAATCTAAAAAAAAAACAATTTTTTAAATGCCAATACTACATTACTGGCGTAAGAATCGACCCGCATTGACATGAAACTGATTAATACATTTAATTTAGTGTAATATTTTATAAAATTTTACCGTGGGGGAATATATACATTTTAATTAAAATTATTTATTTATTTATTTTACGCCCCGAGGATCTTTTTTTTAGACACAACAACGTGTTAATTGTCTGTCGGTGATCTTAACTATTACTACTTACACAGGTCACCGACTTATTAATCAGTATTTACCTTACAATACAGGAAATCAGAGTAAACCTGGATCAAGACGATCGATTGGGATTTTATTAATATTAATCCCGATCTCCCGGTCGTAATAATCGATCAAATCAATTTAATTTTTTTTGACTTGAGTGGGATTTGAACCCATGACCACAGTATTTGTAGCCACGCTTCTTATCCCCTGAATTATTACTTTCTTGTTGTAACTATTGGTTTAAATATTTTTAATTTCCATTACCGGATGAATAACATTTAGACTATATCCCTTCATTGGAAGAAAATTACCGCCAAATGTGCAATAGATACTGGTTTAAGGTAACATATATTTTTTAAATTAATTGATGGTAATTTTATTTCATACAGAACTGATTGTCGAGGTTATAATGCATTGACTGTATAGTGATTTTTCCATTAATTTGACTTATGCATTAATTCAATGCACATTTACTCTGTTCAGGCCCTTGATTAAGTAGGCACTAGAAGATATTTAAATGTATCAAGTCGACTTCCAGTTCACACATAACTGTTCACAAAATTGTTCATTGAGGCAAAAGAGGCGAAGAACGCACGGCCGCCTCCAAATGAAGATGGATTAGTGTCCACATTTTAATAATAAAATTATTAATTGGAGCGCATTTAAGCTCGAATTACACCTATTTTAGATACAAAATCAAAATAATGAGTGTTGCCATTAATTGTTATTAGACTGAATGCCGGAAATAATATTTCGCATCACTAGCCTCAATCACTTCACCGTTAATTGGCCAACGAAGTGTACATATAACAAATCTGATGAATAGTGATGGGAAATATTAACGCTTGAATTGACAACAATTCTGATCGGTTCGACGATCGTTATAATTTATTCAATATTTAAGCGGGCGTAATGGATTAGACGATTTTACTATTATTAATATTAAAAAAAAATAAGAATAACTGTACCATGTATAAGGAATGAGATTATTTTCGCTGTGAGTATTAATGAAATCGGCTTAAGATAGGAATTCCATTAAGTGTGTCCAAACAGTATCGGATTAAAAATTGAAGCAACACACATGACAGTTTATAATAATAATTATTAAATATTACATTGAGTACTTCGCGGTGGGTTTTAACGGACCTTCATGACCGAGGGGTCTTGTCAGTCAAGATTAACAACGGTTCGTTGCGAAAAAAAATAATTAATTTATACAAACCTCTTCAAATATCCTTCATGTGAGACATGCAATGGAAATACAGTTTCATGATTTTTAGTAAGATGTTTAGGGTAATGGTATTGTACTTACAATTTAGGTATTTGAATTTTGTCAGCGTCGTTTTGTCTGCCGAAGTCGTGCCAAGGTCTAGATCTTCCGGGAGCTCCGGGACTCGTCTGGGATCGGGAACTGAGACTGCTTTCTAGACCACTAGAACCTCCGACTGTACTTCCTCCGCCTTGCTGACAGAGTTCCGTATATTCGAAGGACTGCTAGAGAGAAAAAATATAACAATCAATAAATAACATATATAATACCAGGAGTATGAAACAGTCACGCAATATCGAGAGCATATAAAAATATTGTGCAAACCGATAATAAATATGACATATTGAAAGAAGCCGATGCCATTTATTTTTTTATTGAACATCTCTTTACGACTTGTACAACCAATGAACCATACATGTCTACAAACGGGGGTTAAAGTAATAAAAAAAATCTAAAAAAGCATTAGGTGCAATATAAAGGTATACTTAAATACAAGATTTTATGAGGTAACATTTTAAAATAAGACTTAATAATTAATTAATGAACAAAAAACATACAAATTCTAATTAGTGCTGTAAATGGAAAAAGGGCTGTAAAAATATTTTCATACTATTAAAACATTTTACTAAAAAAAATACGAATTACAGTCTAGCATCTTGGTAATGAAGAATACATACATAAATATATTTTCATTTATCCAGAATTTTGTATTAATCAAGCTGATTTTTTAGTGAATTTTAAATTTAATCCACATATGTTTCAAATAAGAAACCCATTTTGTTAAAGAAGACGTATAATATAATATAAATAGAAATTATGATAAATAACTATCTGGCCACATTATTTATATAATTTGATTTAAATTAAACGAGCAATTGTTAATCAAATATTGCAAAATAATTTTAAATTCTAGTAACCAAACCTTGAGTTTATTATTTAATTTTTTATTGAATTTTGCTAGTAACTAATATTTATCTGAAATAAATATGGCTTAGCTTATATCGTGAATTAATCTGCTCCTTAACATATTGTTTGTCGTTTTTAAATGCGTAAATTTTATTGTACCGTTATTAACAAATTCTATGTATGTCTGACCTTTTAACATTTACGTTATCCGAGGAGACAAATGTTTTCCAATTCATGTTTATTCATTTGCTCGTTTCGTAAATATTATGTGGTATGTGAAATGGACATTTTATTAAAACGGATTCATATCTTGGTTAAATATTAAATTAAATTCACCAGTGATAAATAAATACGGATCGGTAAATCGTGTCGTATTTCAGTGGCGTATTAAATTCCTCTTGGCTGTCGTCGCCGACGAATTAAACTGAGAGTTATGCGCGTGCAAATCGAATAATTTCAGGAAATATAGCCTCCATGCCGACGACGATTTATTAACTAATAAGCAAATGGGATAGAAGAGGTGGGAAAGTTTATTTATAAAGTGAGAAAATAAATAAATAGAAGCGTATCGCCACGCTGCGGTTATAAATCAGCCGTGGACTTGTATAGCGCGGTGAAACTTTGAATTACTACTTCTGGCAACACCGACATGTAAATTTAACTTCAATGGCGTAAATTGACAGAAATTTATATCTTAAAAAATGTCCGACGACACCAGAGAAAAGGGAATGAAGGTCGTATATTATCCAAACAATGTTCATTAAACCTTATAAATATTTTTAACAAACAATTAGTCGCATATAAACAAACTAAGACAGTTTTTTTTCAATATTTTATTTAGTTACATTTAAACCTTTGCAATAAAATAAATATATGACACATTTACTTGACCTGTTTATCCTTTTAAAAAAATGTCGAATGTCAAATCTTTTACTATCTAGTTGGATTTAACCATGAATTATTGCTTATAATCAGACCTAGGGGGCGGAAATGTAACAAATGGGTTTCAATATTTAACTCGGCCTCACAAACAAATTAATAAATTTAATTTATATAAACATTTTTTTACACTTCAGCCTCGTAACTATGCTTACAATATATATAAAAGTCTAAGGTTGTGTATATTGGGATGCAAGTATTAAAATTGTATATGCCTTTAAGACTTTATTTAATTGGGCAATGTTAGAATAAAATGTATGTGAACGACAATTCCTAAATATTTTATAATATACTCAATAGTCTAAGGTGTGTGTTGTCTAGTTTTTATTGTATGTATTGGGATTCAAGTATTAAAATTGTCTGTGCTTTTTGGAATTTGTAGAATTGGACAATGTTGGAATGAAATTTATGTGAACGATAGTTCTTAATTTTTTGTATAATATAAATAATAGTCTAAGGTGTGTGTTGTGTAGTTTATATTATGTGCATTGGAGTGCAAGTATTAAAATTGTATGTCTTGTTTAAGATTTTATTGAATTGGGAGATGTTGGAATGAAATTTATGTGAATGATAGTTATTAATTTTGTATATAATATAAATAATAGTCTAATTTGTGTTGTGTAGTTTTTATTGTGTGCATTGGGATTCAAGTATTAAAATTGTATGTGTTTTTTTTTGGAATTAAATGTATGAGAATGTCATTAATGATTTTACTATATTCGTTTTTTATTTATTATTATTATTATTTATTATGTATAATATTTATATATATTTTAGTAGTTCTACAAGTGGGTTTTTGTATTTTTTCCCATAAATTACGTTATGACTTATTAATTATTTTAAATATCAATTGATTATACTCCGTATTAAAATAAGTAAAAGACTAAGTCTATAAACTTAATATTGTAACATCTAATCATAATGTATCAAAACATTGTACGCAAATTATATTTAATAAAGTAATTGTATAATAATAAAAAAATGTATGAGAATGATAGTTCGTAATAATTTAAATACAAAAATAAAATTAATTATAACTAGACACCGTAAACCAACCAATGAGGAATCGTCGAACCTCAGCCCAAAAGTAATCTAGTATAACTAACCTTAATTTAAAAAATCCTGAAATGACATTAGTTGTAATTACAGTGAACAGCGATGCATTATGATAAATGTTCATTGTGATTGTAATCAGATACCGTTTTCCATAAATCCTGTGTTGTGGGAGTGTTTCGTGAATTGCAACTTGAAAGCAAAGATCTGATAGGAGTCAAAACGGTTGCCGGTAATTGTGAATACATTACAATATTCATATCGGCGGTTATCATAAAGGCTATATCTCCGAAATATCATAAATGAGCCCACGCCACTTTACTCAATTATACTAACACTATATTTTCAGCACGCAACTATTCGCTGAGACTTCATAAATCATTATTATAACTAAGCCGCTAATCATAATTAAACACCTACACTGTGACGCTTTTCAGGTCAGGTGATAAACTAATTTGATATTATTAACTCTAGACCCATGCATCATTAAGATGATATGTTAATATCATAATTATTTCTAGAAATAATCCAAAAAATACAGGACTGAAAAAAAGATAACCAGAGCTAGTCTAAGTGTATGCTGTAAACTTTGCTGGTTACATATTAATTAAATTGGTAAATTGTATTATTCCATTTTAATTCTCTGATACTGGATGGATGGGCGAATTTAAAAAATATTAATTTCGTTTTATTAATATTATTAGATTTATTCTATCAATATCACATAATGTCAAATAAATTCTCATAATCGTAGTAAAAAAATACATACAAATTTTGATGTATCCTAAATCCAGTTTTTTTTTAAATATTGGTTTTACCTAATGGACTCTCTAAAACCTTAATATTTTCTGTTAATATTAAAAAAACACTATCAAAAACTAATTTTTTGTAATATCTTTCCATTATATGAATGTTTTTATTAATTAAAAACCCCAACCTGTAAATAAAATATATGAGACACTATCTAATTTTCTTGTTTTTCAACTATTTACAAACGATCCTTTTAATAGTTTATTATCAAAATCTCATAAATCCTCCAATTTGATTAAAAAAAATATACTTTCAAAGAAGATGTACGCTATACTTGATGTATTATGATTTTATAGCATTTTGATTGAAAATAAAAGACATATTTGGAAACAAGAGACTGTACTTAATTTAATTTTTAAGCAATTGGATTTTTGGATGAATTATTTTATTTATGCTTTTTTTGAAGTAATAATAAAGCAGTATAAAAAATAGTATTGAATTTCAATTGAAATATAAAAAAAACAATGCATTGAATTTAACAAGCCAATTTGTAATCTGATGAGACAAGATGTTATCAAAATCTTTTCTATGCATTTTAATTTCATGATTTTTTTTTTCGCCGTCCAAACTAGTTTCGGAAATAAATGTTGTATTTCTCACCCAATAAAAATGAATATATCAATTTCGTTTTCATTGAAAATTATTGATTATGGTGGAATCATCAGACTAATGGAATTTTTATCGTGCATATTTCGGATGCAAAATCGCGAGACAAGGTCGTTGTTTTTTTTTTATATTCACTTTGTGAAAATGTTTATTTTCGGTTTCATTCTATTACAGTTTTTCGCACGCATCGATTCACAAATTATTGTAAATATATTCACTATAAATCATGTGCGTATTTGAAATGTGCGTATATATTTTACGACGCGGTGTAAAAATTTTATGGTGTTTTTATCGACGCGATTCGGAGACAGTTCTATGGAGAATAGAATGCGACCGACAATCGTTTGGATTCCGATTCGA
>JAGTTH010005463.1:0-33112 GCA_022606485.1 Agraylea sexmaculata
ATCTATATTATTGTTTTTAATTATAACGTGTGAATGTGTTGGGCTCACCTGTAGCTAACAGGAGACTAAAGGGTGAGTTATCAGGTTGTAGTGTAAGGCTTTCCTTAGCAACCCCTTAACAATAAGACTGAGTTCAAGTAAGTTTCGTACGGCGGACTCAGCTTTCTATTAAACAATTTAATATTATACACCTAACTTTATAATTACATTGTCCTATCAATTAATCAAAAACAATCAATCGATTTTTGAATTAAGTCGACATGTATTGTATTGAATTATTTATTTGACTTATTGAATAGGTTGTCATATAATAGGTTAGCGTGTTTTTTCTGGAATGTCAGATAGATTTCTTAATAATCATATTATTTTAAAACTATGATTAATGACTATTTTAATTCCCAAATGATTGATGAGATAATATGTTCAATTGTAGGTACATAAAATAAATTATTGTAACATAATGGCAATTTCAAGGATTTAAAGAATAGTTCGTAAGCCCTGTTATCTATGGAATAATTAAGTAATTAAATACAATTGAATTGATTCATTATGGCAAAAATATCTATATTTTTTATATAACACTCTGTATAACAAGCGGTGAAATTCAGTTACGTCAGTATACTTAAAAAAAAAGACTTTTTTATAACAGTCTGAATCAAAGCATTTCATGACAAAAAACGCCATCTTTTCAAGTGGTCACCCGTCCATTTTTATTGGTTTCGTTATAATTGGAATTAAATAAAGATTTGAAACAAATTTGTAATATTTTTCAATTAAATTCATCATGTTTTAGTGGAAATTATTGTATTATTTTGGCGTGTCTAGTTTATGGGGAAATCTTGACGTTGAACACTCGTGGCCAAGTATTATTATACATACAAGTATTCCATGTTGGATAAAGTGCATTAGACTGCTTGGAAGCCTTTTCAGCAATACAAACTGACTTTATACTATATTACAGGAACCTGTTCCATCAACTACATTATATTTAGAATGATAAATAAATCAGCACTTTATCCCAGCATGAATAAGTATCGGACAATATTTGAATGAATTAATATTGACCAGGCTCGGATTCAGGATCAGAACAACTCCATTAACTTCCACCATATTTTATTTTTAGATATCTGAATATATATGTATGTATGTATATATTCGACGACCACCGTGTAGTCATCCTCGGAGACTTAAGGCCGGTTTCTTCAACGCGTGTTAAATTATACGAATCTCGTGTCATATACAAATATTCCGTTTCTTGAAACGATACTTAAGCTATAGCTAAGCGGTTACGATGTTTGTATCACAAGCCTTCAATAGAACTTGCATACAGGCGACTCGAACCGAAGCGACGAGTTTGTCACGAAACTGGAATGGAGGGGGAAAATATAGCACGAGCTTGAGATTTAGCTATAGCACGCTGATATCGCCGAGCTAGGATTTGACAGTTGAAGAAACGCATTTCGCGCGTAAATCGCCGAGTGACACGAGCTCGAGATTTAATACGCGTTGAAGAACTCGACCCTTAATGTGGAAGGAACACCAAATATTTTTTTTTAATTATAGAATTCCACTTAGACGTCAATAATATCAACAATTTTATGAGGAGTTGAAAATAAATGGTCACGGATTTAATTAGTACATATCCGGCATTTATTATATTTATTGTTTTACCTGTTTATTATTATTTGATGACAACTATAGGAGGTATATTTTGAAATTGTAGTGATGGGAATAGGAGCGTACATTAGGGTCTGTAAGTGATTGTGTCAATTCGGGGAGGAGCGGTTTCAGGATTCTGAAAGCGGGATGCTATGCTCTGTCAAGGCGGACAATTTGGAGGTAGTACATAAAGTTGGGGGTGAACACATAGGAAAGGCCAACACACGAGACCATGTACTCAGTAAGGGGTTGGAGGTTGTGGTTTAGATGGGTGGTCGGGTGGTATGGCAAGTACTACTATGCTACTATGGCATCCGACCACCCTCTGCCGCCCCCGTAGCCCAAAGCCACATCAAAGGTGTCTTCAGCGTAAACTGGCAATAATTATTTCCTTGGGACCATGTGGGACCATCTCCACACCCCGTTACTACAACATGCGCCATATAAAATAATTATTTAATAAACTAATAAATACATGTCATTATATTATTCACTCCACACATTAATTGTGTAATTGTTGAGAGTGTTGTGGTCACCCGAGGAAAGCCTTACCCGTACCGTGTATTCCAAACCACACAGAATATACATAAAACCATACATGTGTAGATTCTACATAGACGTTATGTAATGGTAACTAAACACGAACGTCGTACTGTTTCAATTTTGCAGTTGAGACCAAGGACGTAAGGACGTGAGGGTGAAGCGTAGGGGCGGCGTTTTGTGGAGCCGTTCGAGGGTGGCGATAGTGGGTTGGGGGGCGGTTAAAGGGGTTCAAGTAGTATGATGGTGTGGGAGCAAGTGGGGTCACCTCCTGATTAGGACATGAGACTTCTCAAGTGCTTACAAATAAGGCCTCTGTTACATTGTCCAAATATACGTGGCAATCATTGTATTGTACTTGATTTATACCAACATATCCTTCGCACACTTCAAACGAAATTCTCTCCAATTCAATTTAATCAAACCTTGATACTTCTGAAGCTCTGAAAGGACAAAGGGTTAGATTCGTTAACGGCAAGCAAGTGGGTAAACATATTTTTGTTTGAAGACTTGATTTAATTAAATTATTTGAAAGCTGTTATAGTTTGGGAATGGTTGTATTTTGGAGGTGGTTTCTAATCACGAGGGGGTGTTTAAAGGATAGATATTTGTCAGGTAGGCGTTAGTCCTAATAAGGGTATGTTTATGCGTATATTCCGCGCTTCTCTCCATTGTTCTAAATACACAAAAGGAAGACTATTTCTCGTTGGTCTCCAAAGATAGCGATGACGATGAAATGTACTTGGTATTTGATTTACTCCATCCAGACATTATTAGATTAATATTTATTATATAAGCTCGTTGTCAATATTGTGTCTCTTATGGGTTAAATAATACTAAGTAATTACTATACCGAGGATGAGGATGGTCTCGTTGGGTGAAGAAGTTGTCGAAGCCACTCCTTGCAAGTTGTCTTCCATCACCAGAGCCGTTGCGCTGATAACAATCAAAAGTTCTACTCAGCTCAGGGACCAACGAAACTTCATCTTATATAATACACCTTTGTTTCTTAATATCATTATTATGAATATTAATCTTAAATACGTACTTAAAAATCTGTAGATAAACATCAAATTGATTATATGTGTTTTGACTTAATACAGTATTTCAGCGTTTAACGTTAAATTTTCATCAAGATTAAAAATAAGATTTGACCCATAGATAAAATGATATAAATACAATTTTTAAACATAATTTAATTTAATTGAACATAATATCTTATTAATGATCATGAAGATATGATGGGTTGGAGGATTCAAAGATGCATTGTTATGTATAATAATATGAACAAGGATGCGCTACGTCGTAGCAACGTACTACGGTGTGGCGTAGAACACACCAACTATGCGGCTTATTAGCTACGCCATGAAACTGACAATAAACTAATAACGTACCACAATTAGTGCTGCTTAATATTCATAACTTTTGAATATTCCCATACTACATACCTGCCATGTGAACACAATAAACCAAGTGATAATTTCCCACAAACAAAATGAATTCAATTAATGTATTTTCCACTTTTTAACGGTTTATTGGTCAATTAACAACTATTAGATTTGTGTAACCCTGAAAATATTAACTTAAGTGGTCTTCATATCCCTAATTAAAATAGTCATTCAATATTATGAATATTAGTATGAATCATATCGTTATTATTATATATATCTTCCATTCTCTTTTGAATAGATTGCAACGACTTGGGATCCAATATGCGGACGTGCATGATCTCTTTTCCGCTAATTCTGCCACCTATTTGCCACGGGCTTGTAGGAGCGACCTTATATGGGAACATAAATTATTACCTACACTTTACTTCATTTAAATTTCATATCGTTGTTTTGTTTTCATGTTTTTATATACTCCGTTTATCGACCGCTTATATTCAATAAAATAAAATAAATATTAGTAAAATATAAATCGTTGTAATATTTAGCTTATTTGTTTTGCACCAGATTGCTGATTTATGAGATTGGACTTCTCACTATTCAGATTGCAAATTAAACGGGTCATATATTCATATACCAGCTAGTGAGTTATTTTAGATATCGGTACATATAAATGTGATTATAAAGTAATTATTCAGCTCAGATTGCCTTTGAGCATTTAAAGCTTGAATATTCATCATGTGTATAAAGAAACGTGTCATGTGTCATATCATGGTATAACCGCAAAGTTTGAACAATAGTCGACATGGTGCCATATTAGGTATTTAATAGGAATATATTTAAAATAGGAGCCTTTCATTTAGTTGACGTGACATATCGGGTTCGGCTCTTATTGTTTTAGGCTCTTTGTATCGCTTGATTGGTGAATAATAGACCAGCTGACTTTTATGAATAATATAATAATACCACGACGGATCTCATTATTCTCACATGCTCTTTATATATTTATTAAAATGTGTTTATTGTTGGCACAGAGCCATTGTTTTATGGGGTTTTCAAAAGTGTGACAGCGGGAGAGTTCCAAGAGCTTTTGTAAGACAAAGCGGGAGGCCTGATCAACGAAAAGGGGTAAATATTCCACATATCTTGATTGGATATAATTTATTTATTATTTTCCATATAAACGCTCAGAAGAGCTTTTTGTATAGACAAAACAATAGTATTAAAAAAGGTAAACAAATATGAAACTTACATATATAAAAATATATAATAATAGAATTATAAAAAAATGTGTGTACAAAATAAAATAAAGTAAGGTGTAAGAAGCAATAATTTATATGTTGTATAGATAAGGTCGCTCCTAAACAAGTCTTATAGGTGGCAGAATTTGTGGAAAAGAGTTCTCCCAGGTGCACAAATTCGTTGCCTATCCAGAGAAAAGCATAGAAAAACAGAGCAGCCTATCAGAATAAAAGAGGTAGTTGGATGAGGAATACTGTGGATAAAATGGAAAATTTTGGAATTTCTAATTGAAATATTTAAAAAAAATCATTTATTAGAAATGCAACATATTGTGATTAATGCCTTTGAAATTTGATAAAATATCTCAATTTTCTTGTCATATGTGATATTAATACTATTTTTCAATTTTATACATATTTAATGGCCCAAGACTGAAAATTGTTGTGATATAAAAGATATTGAATGCCTGGGAGAATTGATTGTCCCATATATTGTGATATATGAATGTATTCGAGCAGAGTACAAGGTAGAGCCATTAATCTTATACATGCTAATACGGGATAGGGAATCTATCAGAATTGGTTTCTTTTGAGGCTTCCCACAGACGTCGGTTTTCAGTTTTCACCCTTTGTCCTCAATTTAGGCGACGTACATAAATTGAATCCTGTACTCGTACCCGCCCCTGCCCTGATTAAAAACGACTCCACCCAACCCCGCCCACACATCATCCCTCCTATATTATTACACACATGCTTGATCCAGTCAACCGCTTTATGAGAAAATTAACCAAAACCTTATCAAAATAGTCGAATGAAAGAGAAGATTTGCAAACATGGCCGCTTTTATTATTATTATTTAATTACTTGCCTAAGGGAAATTTTAATCGAATAATTAATATAAGGATTAACATTTGTAAAAATGTAAATAATTTTATATGGGAGAGAGATGAAGGTGGTCTGAAGAAAACATTTTTTTATACACAAAAACGTTTCAATTAGTTGCTGATCTTAACTATTACTACAAAGGGCACCAACAGAATGGCTCTATTTGATTTAGTTATCGCTTTTAATTTACCTTACAATCAATCAAGAAATCAGAATAAACCTAGATCAAGAACATCAATCAGATTGTTATTGATGTTGTTCCCAATATTCCAGTCGTAATAACTGATCAAATCAATTTTCTTTATATACATTAACGGGATTTGAACCCATGAACACAGTATTTGTAGCCTTATTCCCTGAGCTTTTACGCTGGTTATCAATATGAATAAAATAAGTTAGTTATACAAAAGTATTGATGATGATACAGTGGTACCTCGACATACGAATGCCCTAACATACGAATGTTTTGAGATACGACGAATAATATTAGAGAATTTCTACCTCGACATACGACGAAAATTTGAGATACGAATTTTTATGCTCGATAATTGTATAGATTCTTGAATATATGATTCAAAGCTTTCAACTAATATACATGATGAGATGGCTGCTGAAACTTACACCACACATCCAATTTATTTCTTATATTCTCGTTTTGGTTTTGTACAATAAATCTTTGTCATTTATCAATACATATTTTATATTAAAAAGCACGTTGAACGTTAAGAAAACCATTTTTTTGCTAGAACTTTTTGAGGGGCTGGAACGGATTAATGGCAGTTTGTATGGGAAAAATTGCTTTGAGATACGACGATAATCCCGGAACGAATTAAATTCGTATCTCGAGGTACTACTGTATTTAATATTTGTATGATGATATTAACCTATTTAAAAATAATTTAAAAAAATTGAAAGAAAGGTGAGGTGAGGTATCTGAAGAAAATGCGAAGAATAAAAGAGTTTATAACATAATTAATAAAAACAGTTATTGATAAAGGAAATCAGATATTTATGTAAGGAGTTTATTAATTTAGTATTTAAAGACTTTTTATTATAATATAAGTGAATAAAAACTAATTTGCTTAAAATGTTTTATGTTTTAGATGGATATTGGTTCGGGGGTATAATTTGGATAAAAAAAAAGTCAATGTGGGAAATTTCTCTTAGATCTGTTGAGAGAAGCTATTGATTGATTTCAGTGTGTACTCGTCGGGGAGGATATATAAAAAGAGTCGCAGACAAGGTCGAGAGAGTGACATGTGATGACTAGGGATGAGAGGGTAGTAAATATATAAAATATACACATATGAGAGGCTGTGTTAGTGGTATGTGTATGGGATAGGGGCCTTAAGTCGTGGAATATGAAATGGCGAAGGTTGTACGATGCGGACGTGGCATTACCGGAGAGAAATCTCCACGAGGATGCGAGGGACACATACTGCCTCATAAATAAGCAAAAATGTCTCGGAGAAGGGCTGCCACTTGATTCCAATAAACAATTCATAAACAGAGGAAAAACTACTATCATTGCATATACAAAATACCACACATTCGCTTTAAAACCACACCCCATTCTGCAGCGCTTCCTAGACCCCTGCCCCCATATAAAAATAAATTATCATATCGACAGTAATCCAAACAGCAGGAATAGGTAAGGACTCAAATAAACATGTTTTAATTTTGTTTACATATTTTTAATACACATTTTAAGACTTCGATTTTAGAACTGTTTGTGAGTAATCTGGCCTTTCTGCAAACAGTTAGCTATGTTTATCAATAGTTAAATTCCAGAAAGTGCTGCATATTTGTATAATCACTATAGTAAAAAACAGATTTGAAGAAACCGACACTATGATTTTTAATTTTATTTTAAACAAAATCCACATAAGACACTATAATTATTTTGCAGAACTTATCAGTCATTAGTTTAAAAAAAAACATACGAAATAAATACGCCATACAGGTATATAATAAAAAATATATTATATAAATAAAGTTATAGATAGTTATGTTTACGTTTTTTTAAATTCTGTATATGATATATCAAACAGTGAGAAGATAATTAACCAAATGGCAGTGATTGGTCACACTGCAAAACTATAGTATCGCATTGCATTATTATATGACCAATCACAGCGGTTGCGGTATGTTAGTTCGTAAAAAGATAAGAAATTAATAGTATACTATTTTTATTATTAGTATATAATCTGTTGCTGTTCATTTAATTCTCAAAAAAAATTGTTATTATTTAAAGTTGGAATATTATTGATGCATTTAATGAATGTCTTATATTTGTATTTTTTTTTGTAAATTATTTTAATAATATTGTGATTGTAGGATTTCCCTTGTTGGTTGTTTGTTTGGTGAACCCCTTGGACAGGCTTCGTTCCTTAAATATTTATGGGTAACGGTAGCTCGTGGACCTGCCAGATAAGGGAGTAAAGGGGCGCTCTTTTTATATCTCTTAAATTTTATTGCATCTTTTCCACACTCTTCTCATATGTACATAGTCTTATCGTTCACATGTGTCGAGATAATCGAATGACATCATAAAAAAATACACTATTTTTCACAAATATGTAACTGAATTGGTAATTAGGTAACGGATTGAAAATGTGCAGGTTAAATAAGTAATCTTTATACTATGTATGTATTTATATGAAAATGTATACTATTTAAATATAACATTATTTCTAAACCGAGCAACCTCGAGGCTTATCTTTGATAGTTTTATGTGATTGCTTTTTAATAGAAATAATCTCCTAATATATAGTCACTGCCATGTAAATTGAATTAATGGATAGATTCAAAGCTAAATGAACCAATACGCTACTTTTATATTTAATATATATTCAATGATGAAGAAAAATATTTCTGCCATAAAAACTTCACTTAAAAGTTAAAGTGTTAGTGTTATCGCACGTTGGCAGAAAGTGAGTTCTTGCTACTTAAACTTTCCTTATACCAATGATGGATGATCGCCAAAGGACTCTTACGGAATTGACGGCTTTATATTTATTTTAATAGTTGTTTAATTTTTATTGGTATCGATGGAGATTTTCCATTGAACGGAGATGATTTTTGTGAAAAGTGCAGGAGGAAAGAATAAAAGCGTGGCGTAAAATATATAAAGGGATGACGACACCCCGGGGGATGGTTATTCGGATTGATGGCTTTCCGAAACGCACACAATATTTTTATGCACAAACCATCACCACTATAATACACAACCCCATACACCCCTTCAGGAAGAATGTATTTTATGGGAGACTGGTCTTCGTCATTCCTCTGATAATGAGGGCAACTTATATAAACAGATAGTGTTATCAGATTTCATATATCTCTAAGATTTGGCTACGGATGAAATATGTATATATGTACGCTCAGGATGAGCTAAGGTTTCTCATAAAAATGAGGTGATTATTGAGCTGCGGAAAGCCACTTGTAAAAGATCTCGTGTAATTTTAAAAATAAGAAATTTAGAACAGATAAAAGTCAAATAAAACCAAAAACATAACAGTAATAGAAGTTTTTTTATAGATATTTGTTTTACCTATCCATATTTGTTGATTTTTTTCTAAAACGCTGTGATAATTTAGTCATCTATCACGATTACACATTAGTTAGATTTCAAGTAGTACAAACATTTGTTATTAATAGAGAGCACTTTTTAAATATATTGAGGCGTGTTTAAGGTTTGATAAGAGCTTGAATGTTGTATGTGTATGTCACTTTATTCAAATTTCCAAAAACTCATCACATTTATCTAGTAAAGTAAACACACACACATATATTTTAGAGAGCCTGTCACCCTTTGAAAGGAAAACCTTTCTTTGATACACCCGATCTTGCCTGACGCAACGATATCGCGTGAGATATTAATTTTGCCTCTACCACCGTAATATATCTCTTCGGTAAATTATTATTAAAAAAAATGTCGTTATTTTAATAAATTAAATAATGATGTAAATTCTGAATAATATGCGGGTATTAGTGAGTAGTATTGTGGGGGTTGGGGCGGTGTGGTATAGTAGTAGTATCGAAGGTGGTATTGGAAGGCAGTATGGTAGTATGAAGGGTGAAGGTAAAGCATTAACAATGTACGGTGAGGGGTGAAACTGTAGGGTGGTTTGGCCACCTTACGTACGTTTTCACTAAGGGAACAAGACGTATTACATAAGACACATAACCACCCTGACTAAACTCTCATCGAATAATATTATTTATTGCCTCAAAATAATTTAATAGCAATACATTTTATTACAAGAATATTAAGGTAAGCTTCTAAAAAATTGCAGTGTCAAGAAATATAAATTACGTAGAGGGTATTTTATTGTCTGGTGCATATTTGCAGGGTGTGTTGGCTAGCAAGTGATATATCTGAAGTGGTTGCTAAGGGGTGCGTTGCTAGGCAGCAAAAGCCTCCTCTTCCACCTAAAGCTGACCGTGTGTTTGGGCGGGGGCGGTCTTCTTTGTCTCCATCATATACCATACAACACAACTCAATAAATCAATATACATTTAAATAATACTTTGCCTTTGATAAAGCGTTTAAAATATTAGTTTTGGGTTCATAGAAAATTGAGTACTTAATAAACTGTCTCTGGTAAGAAATTACCCGAATATATACAAATAGGTATACAGGGTTATCAGTTATTAGAAGTACTTAAATTAAATATTGTCATTAAATTCAGTAATTTTAAATAATTTTTTTTTGTAAAGACGTCAAAACCAGCGTAATAGCTCAGGGGATAAGACGCGTGGCTACAAAAACTGTGGTCATGGGTTCATTTTTTAAATTTATTTGATCAGTTATTACGACTGGGAGATTGGGAATAATATTAATAAAATCCCGATCGATCGTCTTGATCAAGGTTTACTCTGATTTATCGTATTGTAAGGTAAATACTGATTATTAAGTCGGTGTCATGTGTAACTAGTAATAGTTAAGATCACCGACAGACAATAACCACGTTGTTGTGTCTAAAAAACCCTCTCAAAAAAAGCTCCTCGGGGCGTAAATAAATAAATAAAAAACCATAGCAGGCGCAGATGCGGCCGCCTCGCTAATTCAAATTCTATTGCGTGTACATGTATTCGCGACCGGGCATATTCGAATGTATGACGAAATATTGCATGGTGCTTCTATAGATAAAAGTTCATTGATTAAGCATATTTCCATAATATAAAAATTGCAAATATGTGTCTTAAACACAACCTACACACTTTTCTTGTTATCGAATAGCCAGCGTAATAGCTCAGGGGATAAGGAGCGTGGCTACAAATACTGTGGTAATGGGTTCAAATCCCGCCTTAGCAAAAAAAAATGATTTGATCCGTTATAACGATTAGGAGATCGGGAATAATATTAATAAAATAATCTTCTTGATCCAGGTTTATTCTAATTTCCTGGATTGTAAGGTAAATACTGAGTTGATGAAGAGCCGCTCTGTTGGTGACTTGTGTAACTTCTAATAGTTAAGATCGACCACAGACAATAAATGAACACATTTTTGTGTCTAAAAATCAAAATGTGAAAAAAAAATAATTCTAAAAAGTCACCTAGGGCATATGTATATAAATAAATACTATGTATGGTCGTTTATTATATTTTTAGATGATAAAGAATACAAAAATTACTTTGATATACTAAGTAGGTGGAGTTGAAATTTAACTCTTATGTTAAGGAATTCTAATAATTTATTAAAGAGAAATTTTCTGATTTAGATCTTATAATATAAAAATAGTGAATCTCTTGAGATATTGAACATAATATTTGTTGAAAATGTTTCAACTGTCGATAATAAGGGTGGTAGTAATCAGAATCAACATCTACAAATATTATGGTTGTATTATATAATTTGTATGGGCACTTTGTATTTGTGAGTTCGCTTTTAACCGCAATGAAATTCGAATTTATAATCAGGGTCTTCTCCTCTCTGCCTTCCGAACACATTCCCTCCCTCTTTGGGGTTGCAAAACCAACCCCTCCTCATTTGCTATATAAGCATACTCGTCTATGGACATTCATCGTCAAGTACGCAGGTATTGATTCAATCAATAATTAACTACACAGACTGTGGACAGTATCCTCATGTTGAAATTGTATTCAATTAAGCGAGGCACAGACACAAGTATTTGCATATATTAAACTGAGTTTGAAGCCACAGTTGATTCAATTACCCGTAATTATTGGCAGGGATGGCTGTTAAAACTTTAGGAGGGCTTAAGCAACGCTCACACACTTTATGTTACTTCTTAAGCTCTAAAGCTCACGTCGTCGTTGTGCGTTTTCCTACATTTTACTTTAACCCTAAACATTTATTATAGTAACAAGATTATTATTTCTAAGACTAAGACTATTTGATTGAACAATATAATATTTTTTGTATAAAACATGGTAATATAAATTAAAGGGTGGAATTTAAATCAGTAAAAATATTCATAGGCAAAATATGTATAAACAATAATAAGCTGTTGTTATATATCTGAAATAAATATAACCGTGGCTTACGCGACAACCAAATTATTAAATAAAATTTTATTATTCATGATTAATTTCGGTTTTTTAGAAACAACAACGTGTTAATTAATTATCGGTGATCTACTAGTTACACAGCTTACCGACAGAGCGGCTGTGCCTGAATAATTACCTCAGTATTTATCTTACAATCCAGGATATCAGAGTAAACCTGGATCAAGAAGATCGATCAGAATTTTATTAGTATTATTTCCGATCTCCCAATCATAACAACCAATCAAATCGATTTAAAGATAATGACTTTCAGCAGGATTTGAATCGAATTAATAGACTACACTGTATATAAAAATTGTATTTTTTTCTCTATGGTGGAATTATTTTTATTCATTTGCTTCACAAATTAATATTGTCACAATATATAAATAAATATTTAAGAATGATAAAAGGTTAAAAGTTGTTGAATATGAAAATTTTTATTATTTAATTAGAAAATTTTGCAGGTTGCTGCTTTTATTCTCAGAGTAGTATTTACGAATTGTAGTTCATCGGACGGAAATGGAATTGCGTTACATTGACGTATAGTATGAGAGGCACTTTGAGAGATTTCACACAAGGGATTCGATTCGGTCCAAGTGGCAGTAGAGACAGAGGGCATGTCGTTATGTTAAGCTGGAGGGTGGTGGTGCGCATCCCTTCACCATTAAATGTGGTACAACCTTAGTCGTATAGGTGAGAGAGAACGGAGACAAAGTGTCAGATGGAGGCGCCCTTATCTTCAAACAGGGTGGTGTACACTTTGAGGGGGCGGCGGGATGCTAATGGTGGAGAGTTACGGGGGTGGGACCTGGGACATTCAGGGGGTGACCGCTATGACTACTTGGACATACTTCATACAAATATCACCAAATATTATCTTCAAGCTTGAATAAAGTTTTTTATTATCAAGTTAAAGATTATTTAATAATACCAACCACAGTATTTCATTCGTCACTTTTAAATCTGCATATGGCCATATTTTATTAAAAAAATAATGTGATAAATTGTGAGTTGACAGAGGCGAAGAATAATGCAGGAGTCTTGAGATTTTTTACACCCTCTCTCGGTCTATATGAGAATAATACAATATTTAAGAACCTTCGCGACACCAAAAATACAGGATGTAGTAATTTATTTATATTGCACACACTCGAGAATATAAATCACACTTCGGGTAATTGAAGGATAAGAAAAGGCGACAAATGAAACAAAGAGCTTGAGAGCCAATTTTATTTGATATAAATATTTTTTTGAATTTCATACAAAATAATTTTACCAACAACATTTATTACCGATAATCTTCTTGAGACAAATTGACTCTGATTTTCATGATAAAACCAGTCTTTAAATAACATAATATATTTTATTTAAAATAATATTTAAATAGTCATAAAAAAGTCTAAGCCCTTTTGACTTCATTCCCTCGATATATCTATGTGAAATTTTACTAAGATTTAAAAAAAAGTCGAAGAGATATTATTTTAAAAATAGTTTTAATAAAGAAATATGAACTGTGAAAAATGTGAGTCGCTGTGAGCTAAGAATCCTTTCTTGGAATAATATACACAATAATTTTGTAGTAATATCGTACTTGGTGTTCTTGACGAGGTGAGCGTAGGCGATTTGGTACATGCCACTCCACACACGTCTACAAAGCCTTAGTGATGGGATGGGGTGGTTTCGAAGGGTGAGGGTGGTAAAAGGGACAAGGGGCGGTCTATGCGTGTGTCACGGGGCGGAGAGGGTGGACAGCAGGGGGTGTCCTTCCCCCGGGAAATTCAATATTCTGCCCCCCTGTGAGTAGTCCTTCTAAGATGCTTATATGGAAAGTCGGGACAAAGCCTGGAGGCCTACCGTTACAGCTCTAATGGCTATATATGACTATATACAACCACCTCCATTACCACCCACCATCAACCACCTCACCCTCATATGTTTGTCTCTAATATGTACTGGCTCTCTTTGTGTGACTATAACCATATGCGAGTCTTATAGATTAACCCAATCCATACAATCATTTGAAAATACTATAGTAATTCAGTTAACTGAAATAGTAAATGGACTCAATTTGAAATATATTGCGTCGGTGTCCTTCCGTCCCACCCTCTCGACACAAAGGGATGAAGGCGGCTGGGATACATATCCATTTATGTATACGTATATAATATATAGAGGGGTTGGGATCCAAAATGGCCGGAGGGGGTGGTTAGAGCAGTGGCCAGTGAGGGGTAGTACATGACTCCTTTCCCTCCTTATCAACCTTCCAATACAATCCTATTATTATACATACATCTATGCTGTACCTTCTTCAGGGTAGGTAATCTCTTGCCAAATCCTCGAGGGTTCCATAATATTGATTTGGAATTTATAACAATATCAAACTGGTCATTACAAACTTTCCAAACACAGGTTATAGCTTGAATAATGGGCTTTTGAGGGCTACCAAACAATCCCGATGAAAATCAGTAGATTATCTACTTAAACACAAAAAGAAATATATATGAATAATAAATATTTAGAGACACTTTATTTATGCTGTTTGTTGGTGCTAGTTTAAATTCTTGTAATATTTTTATAATAATTCTTGTCGACTCTTAAACACGCCCCCATATGATGAATTAATTATTCTCAATAAAGTTTTTGAATAATATCGTATGGCCTGTTATCTTAGGAGGTTGGTTAATGTTAATATTCGCATGTGATATTTAATAGTCGAAAATTGAAAAGGACATGTAGATGGGTGCGTGTGAGTGTTAGTGGGTGGTTGAGCACGGGGGTGATATTTCACCCTGTTACTCCAACCCCAGTTCCATGTATGTATATGTGTGATAAGGGTTGGCACATGTGAGGTGTACGCATGCTCATAGTATGTGGGCCCGGGACTTGGTGAGCCCTGCGCGGTCAACTATGGACACCCCTCCCAACAGGGTGACTATCATTTTAAATTATTTAACTAATTGTCATATAATATACATCAACATGTAAATCACTATCAATAAAAAGTATTGTTCTTGAAAATATATATCAACAAGCAATAAATTCAGAGGATAAGAAGCGTATTCAAATACTATGGTCAAGTAAAAAAAAAATTGTTCGACTCACGTTGGCATATTTTCTTTTGGTATATATGAATTTATTATTTATAAGTATAAAAAAAATATTTAATCGGTTATTGCGATTGAGAGAACGGGAATAATATTAATAAATCCCGATCGATCGTCTTGATCCAGGCTTACTCTGATTTCCTTGATTGTAAGGGAACAATGAGCAATTATTAACGGGCAGAGCCACTCTGCCGATGAATGAATTAAGACGTTGTTGTGCCTAAAAAACCAAAATATGTAAGAACCTTCCCAAAAAAACCGCTTGGGGCGTGTATAATAAATAAATTATTATTTAGTATCTAAAGAAATTTTTCTTAATTTTAATATATACTTGAATTTGTCTTAGATAGGCTTTAATTAAAATTTGTTATTTGGTTTTATTTTTTAATCAACTTGTAGGGGATTGTCTCAGTATTTATTGTTAATATTATTCCTCATTTTCCAGCATGATATATATATTTTTTTAATTCAAGCATCTTTCGAGCCCATGACTACAGTAATTATAGCAATTTACCTATCTGTTACTCAGGTAGAATTTTATTATTGATCGACAAAACTATTAATTATTCAATTCCACTGTTTTCAAATTATTTCACCCCCTAAGGATCTTTCGATAAAACTACAAAGATTTGTAGACTGATTGTCTAATAAAGCATTTTACTATTTTTAGTAGTTTCTGTAGGTACCTTATTATTATATTGTGTAGATATGTATGCTTGGGGTGGTCACAGGAGACAGGGGCCAAGAGCTGAGGGCAGTACTTGTCGTAGTATAATGTAGTAGAGGGGGTTGAAGCGGTCACTGCGCCGCCCCGTCGTATTGATTTGTTGTATTGCACCCCTATGTACTATTATATTACTATACTACACACCCCCATAATGCCACCACCACCACCTACTCATATAATACACGTGTGAGTGTGTATGTGCCAACACGAGCTGTTCTGCCCTAATGATTGCTCTGAGCGAAGCCTGAATTTATAATACACACAGCCTTCCATACTAAATGACCGACTGTATTGCCACATATGAAATTATTAATAAGGATAGATAAATAAAATGCTTCCCGGACTAATCTGTGTTTTTTATTTAATTTAATGTGTTGTACGCGGCAGGAATAATACATTACTTTACCAGAAAATACCGTACCGTGACGCCTTCCCTATTGACTTGAGTCCCTTTATAAAGGGTTGGCCAGGCCTTGGCCTTTACGGGAGAATATAGTAGAGATGGTTTCCCAGGCCACCACACAGCAATGAGTACTTAAGATCTAGTTTGCTAAGCTAGATCTACCAAGTGACTCCGGTGCCGTGAATCGAACCCGGGAGTCTTCACTCACGAATCCGTTACACTAACCACTGGGCCACAAGGCAGCTCCAGAAAATCATACTTTTTAAATTTTATTTATGTCTAGTTGAAAGATCTAAGACGTTCGTTTTTTTAAATAAAATTAATTATTTGTCTACTCTTTAAAAAAAATACATTAATTACCTATTGATTTTTGATATACAGAGTGGAATTAAAATAACTGAGAATATTTTAGGGGGTGGTAGGGTATCGAAAGAATAATTGAATATAAAAATATTAATTATTTTTAAATTTAATATATATATATATATATATATATATGTGTGTGTGTGTATATATATATTAATAGTGATTTTGGAATCAGATGTGTCTCTGAAGTACTCAGTAGTGACTGTTACGTGTATAACGTGTCTGTTATACGTAATTAATTTTATCAATTATTTTTTATTATTAATTAATAAATAAAAATAAATAAATTTGATTTTTTTTCGATTATTCTTACGATACCCCCTAAATTATTCTCAGTTAGCTTAAGTCTACCCTGTTATTAAATTATATTTATCATAAACATTTTATTGAAACAATATGTAATATTTTATAAAAAATATCTAAGCAAATATATTTCCACCAATATATTACGTATTAAATTGTTGATAGTGTTTACTTCTTGTTGGTATTCCATAATTTAAAGAAATATGTTATTTGTAATTTCCACATTAATTTTAGTAGAGTACTTTTGACTACTAACTTGTAGAATGTTAAGATGAATATTACAATAAAATTACAAATAACATATTTCTTTAAAATATATAGACGTATTAATCCCTCTTTATATTTTCCTGAAGTGGTATAAACACGATCCAGGATATTATTGGAGAGAAATACGAGATTATTAAAGAGGAATCTTATTGCCTTTTTATTTGTTCGTAAAATATGATTTAAAAATACTTCATTGTTACAGCCCTGCCTTTGTATTTGAATTGAATGGGCGAGTTAAATGCCAATTATCATTGCACATGTGTAATCAAAAAGAAGAGAATTGTGAAAGAAGGTAGCCGAAGAAAATGGTTACATTCCACTCACATGATTCTCAGCTAAAGTGAACTTATTGTATTATCGCATTAGGGGCTTTTTTCGCTTGGAATCGCGACATTCACAACTGTACTATTCGGCGCACGTTTCCTCCGGATTGCCAACAAGAGACTAGTCTTTAAAATTCATTAGGAATTACGACGGCGGAGTATTCTTCGCGAAGTGAAAATGCCTAAACCACCTCGATATATACTGTTTGAATATAAGCCATGACGAGTGCGTCTTTAGGGTTGTATTTGGGGTGAGTTTATCGTAGGAGTCCGACTGAGGAATTCACATGCGTGCGTGGGTGCCGAGTGTTATCGTTGCCAAAGTAAAATGTATTTTATTAGTTCAGGTGGCGTCAGGTTTTTGAGATAGGGATGGGATAAATACGGGGGTGGTAGTGTGTTGTTGGGGTGGGTGTAAGGGTGGATATGGTTGTGATTTCTGCATACAAAGAATACGAGCTCTTTGAAGGCTACACCTGATACGTGGTTTGCTATTAAAGAGAAATATTATTACTTCATTCAAAATACAACGTCAATAATTTTATCCCGATAATAATTGATATTTGAACGCGACCGCAATATATGACTGTAACTCTAAACTTGACTCGTAACGAAGATAATTAAAACTGGGATTCCTTAATTGGTAAGGATCAATATTATTATTGAAACGATTTTAATGACGGGATTCCCCAATGTAATGATATAGACACGCAAGAGGAGCGTTAATAAATATTTCGGTGTTAATTTTTTAATTTGATGTATGGAAGAGAGGGTCGGTGGTCTAATTGATATCTAGTAAAATAATTAGGTGTCGAGTGAAGGTGCCGCATTTTGGGGATGCTTTTTGCCACCCTCTTCTAACCGAGATTTAATTGGATATTTTTTTCTCTTGATTTTTAACCTCCATCAATTTGATATTGAAGAATATGAGATGAAAAATTATTGACATATTCACTTAAAATATCATCAATGTATAAACATGATAAAAACTCAATTTATAATAAAACGCACATGAAATTTAAAAATATATATATGAAGAGAAGTTATTTGTATCTTAGTGGCTCAGTAAAATTTCAGGTTTGGGTTTGATATATTGGTTAATAGAGTTGGTTTTTTAGGATTAGTTTAACCATTGAGTACAAAAAATAATATGTTCAATGAAATATTTAAATATTAATAATAAATATATTTTACTAATTAAGGATACTTAATTAATGTCGAAAGTAATCTTAATCATTCATTCTTCAGACATTCTTAAGGAGTCGTAAATCATTTAAAAAAAATGTTGGGTTAGGTTCATTTAAAAGAATATCTTCTCTTCTAGAGTAACAAATAAAGAATATAATAATAATACTTATTGTGAATTAGTTTTGTAAAATTGTGGTGAAATTAATTAAAATTACGAGCGAAATTTAAAATATCTATTTTAGATTTCCATCTCGATTGATCTATAAAGTACTCTCAAAGTGTTGGGATGTGAGATATTCATCAGTCATTGGTCCGGAGGGTCTGACTATGGGCAATGGGGGTTGATTGTCCAGTTGTTTAAGGGGGTGGTTTGGGATGAAGTGGTGGTTGGCAAGGGCGCCTCTGGAGTGGCCATTGGCGGCCATTACTGTAATTTCAAGCAGTCAAGTGTTCCAGGCATCTGCAATTTCATATAAGGGTGCGATATGGATCTGAAGGCAAAGGGGGTGAAGTATTCAGCAATCAACATATTATACAAAATGGAGAAAATGCATACGCCAGACGGCAAATAGGGAAATATTATTATTTTATTAAAATACTTTAAAAATACAGGTGACAATATAATATATTATTTATTTAAGCAATTAGTCCTAAAAATACACAGCGTATTTATTTTAAATTGAAAGTCTAATGCCCAACGATGGATGATGGACAGATGTCCACTTTTTGAATGACCGTTCGCAAAAAATTGCAATTTATTGTTGGTAGTAAATAGGCGAACATCGCTCTTGAACAATTAAGCCTTTATTTATTGAAGGCCCGTGCACGAATATTCCTAACTATATAAAAAGGGTTGTTCAAGTTCAAAATTTTGTTTCATTTAACTAAGCACAAGCTTGGAGTATTATGTCGAAGCAATTAGTAGCTTGTAACAACTGAGATTATTAATTCCCGCCTACAAAGTGCTGATAGAATATATTTTGGCACAGTATATACTCTGATTGAACTCATGTCTTACATACTGTGGTTAAATCAAGGTAAAAACATATATTTTTTTTTAAATTAATAATTAAAAAATTGAGATGTTTGGATGAAATGCGTTTTTTTCTCATACTATTTATCTCTAATGTCACATAAAAATGTTATTCTCATGTTAGTTATAGGTAAAAAGATTTATATATTCTGTACACCTTAGTTTAATTCATATGATGTTTTGTTTTATTCAAACTATGTAAAATTCAAATTAAATAAACAAATTGTTTTATATGTTTTGATGAAATAGTCTGGGTTCAATTCATAGCCCAAATATTTCTAAAGACACCTCTAAAATAATTATTTTTATATAATATTTTGATTATTTACATGCAATTGTTCTATTATTTTTTTTTAAATATACTCTTATTTATAGATTTTTAGATTATTTTTAGTATTATGGTATGGGACGAAAAAGTGACAATTTTCGGAGCATGAATGAAGGCGCTTTAAATTGACACTGTTTTATTTAAAAAAATAACTTTACACTTTTATAATGTATCACTTAAATGTACGAAATTAAATGTACTACAGAAAAAAATCACTGAATATTTTTCTATAAGGGAAAAGGTTTTAATCCGAGTAGATTATATAGGTACAATACACGTACCTATTATTAATTAATTTCTGACTCATAAGATTTTGAAATATTTAATAGATTACTTACAGTTGTACATATTTTATTGTTGAATATTAAAATTAAATGTGTATTTTATCAATTATTATGAACTACCCGCCGGGGTGTGTCACCATTGTTATTGTACGGACATTGCGGTGCCCAAAACCGGTCGCTTTTGCCAAATGTTTGGACGGACATTGGCGAGGGGTCAGGCTGACCCTTAGTTGGAATAAGAATGATGGTCTGTTTATAGGAGAGTTGGTGAGTCAGCCCCCAGCAAGTTACTGAGCTGACCCTAATAGGGTTACAAGGGTCACTTGCAGTACCGCCTCCTTGCCCGCTAATGGTGGACACAGCCCAACATAAATCACGCACATCTCATCGGGAATAAATATATTTAAATATTAAGTGTAAGGCTCCAAAATTTATCATTATTTATTAAATATCATGAATGAACTTAATCGATAGTATTGATCATGTGGCATATCGTAATTCTGGCAGTCACTCTACAAACAACATAGATTTTTCGTACTAGATGAAAAGTCAACTAATTTCTCTGATGGATTCTCAATATAATGCTCTGATGGATTCTCAAAATTATAAATAAATAAAATTGTTTCATATAGCCAAACGAGGTTTAATAAAATACATAATAGCCCAGTCAATTTAGGGAGAAAAGGGGGCAAATTAGAGCTTAGAATCTGTAATTTTGCATACACCTTTATTGGTGTTATAAAAGTTGTGTGAGAAATCGAAAAAAATAAGTTGTCGGGTCTGGAAGTTATTTGAGGTCTAAGGTCAAAAAAAATTGTTTTTCACGATTATCTCGATTTACAGCTTCTATGCTCAAATTCCAAGGTAAACCCTTAATTTGACTGGGCTTTAAATGCAATCATATTATTTTATTTTATTTTGTATACGTCCCGTTTTACAAATTTTGGTTTTTTAGACACAATAATGTGTTATTTGTGTGTCGGTGATCTTAACTATTACTAGTTACACAGTAAACCTGGATCAAGATGATTTATCGGGATTTTATTAATATTATTCCTGATATCCCATTCGTGATAACCGATTAAATTAATTTAAAGATAATGACTTCAGCAGGATTTGAATAGAATCAAAAGACTACACTGTATATAAAATTTGTATTTTTTCTCTATGGTAGAATTATTTTTATTCATTTCATACTTCACAAATGAATATTGTCACAATTTATAAATAATTATATAAGAATGATACAGAGTGTGTCTGTATCAGTAGTTGACTATGAAAACAGTTGATATTTTTGCACCTTGCTGCTTTTCAAATATTTTTTTTTTATACAGGATTTTTATTTTATTTTATTATTATTAAGAGAACACAGTCTTCTGGAATACCAGAGAACCTACATCTCTGATGGAGCTTTCTTTGAGGAGGTATTTATACACAACAACGTGTTAATTGTCTGTCGGTGATCTTAACTATTACTAGTTACACAGGTCACCGACAGAGCGGCTCTGCCGACTTAATAATCGCCTCGGTATTTACCTTACAATCCAGGAAATCAGAGTAAACCTGGATCAAGACGATCGATCGGGATTTTATTAATATTATTCCCGATCTCCCAGTCGTAATAACCGATCAAATCAATTTTAAAAATTCTTGACTTGAGTGGGATTCGAACCTATGACCACAGTATTAGTAGTCACGCGTCTTATCCCCTGAGCTATCACGCTGGTAATTTGGATTTGAACCCATTACCACAGTATTTGTAGCCATGCGCTATTTCGCTGGTTATTATTCTATAAAATTTATTCAAAAATGCAAATGATGTTAAATAAAATCTATTTATTTAAAAAAAAATACACATATCTTATGGGATAAGAAAGAAATAGCTGTATTTTTTATTATAACTTCTTTGTTCATTAAGATTGATTTTAATATATTTCTTATGTGTAGATTATATTGAGCACGTATCTTGAGGTATGATTTATGAAATTTTCAGTATTGACCTGTAAAGGGGTTACGACCCGGGAACCCGGTTCACCGGACATCGCAAAACCGGAAAGTCCACAAGAAACCGGCACGCGTTACAATACTGTGTTGTACAACTAATAACTCGATCAATTGAACACTTATTGTCGACACTGACCACCACAATATACTGTATTAAATTACCATTAATCATTTTCAGCCCTTTGCAGTTAAAAACCTGACAATTACATTGTCAATAAACTGATTTTTCAAAAGGGAACGGCCAGAATTGAAAACTTCATTTCGCCTTTTTTACGTAGTACGTTAAAATGTTTTCATTGATGATATTTTAATTATAATCATAAAACATATCATATTTAGGTAATAAAGACAAACGCTTCTTGTGATAAATTAATTGATTCATGGATAATATAATTGAATATGTTTTATGTTTGTAATAAGTATTAAATACAATCTTTTTAATAAGAATGAATGAAAAATACTGGTTATTAAATTAAAATTTACAATCTAATTATATGCTATTTAAATTGCATGTATTTATTAACAAAATATAATAAATATGTATGTATAGGACATATTGTAGGTATTACTTTAAGCACAAAACTATTAATAAAATATTTAATAAAAATTGTGGATCCCATAAAATGCAAATTCATTTAAATAAAAATATAAAGACTTGCACTACCAAAAAATTTAAAATAAGAGTAACAAAGAAGCATAACTGTAAAAGTCATATCGATAATTCGATTAATATTTTAATACATAATTATAAAGCCCCTTATTAGAATGTTTTATTTATAAACATCGCTTCATTAGAAATTTTCAAAACAAACATATAAAATCAAGAAATAATATTGTGTTATTTTAATGTTTAAAATCTTCTTACAGTATTGGATTTAAGATTTAATGTAATTTTTTATATATCTTTCCATAATAATAAAACGATTAGAATTTCCAGTATGATTATTGTTTATATCAAATGGTGTTTTACTCCTTTATATATAAAACTAGCAGTGGTTTTAAATATTTATAACAATAAAATACAACATGTGCAATGAAATCAAAAGAAGAATGTGTTAGTTACAAAATAATAAATTGAATATACCATGTGCTTTCCCAAATACACCCCATTGTAACCTTATTATTTTCAACTAACTGGAGTGTTATTTTAGAATTTGAATGGCAATTTACACAGTGTATGTATGTATGTAGGTTGTACAACCTTTTACAATTTGGCCATTTGAACTAGGGATATTGTATGCAAATTGTTTTTCGCCAGGCCATGCATGTTTATGCTGGGGGTGTCAGGCTATAAATTCTCGTCTGTCGACCACCCCCGTTCACCATAAAGGGGTTAGATACACCGAGGGGGCGGATAAATATTGGAATAGCCAAAATGGATATTGGCGAGGGTAGAGTACGGTCGGGGGTGGCGCATATCGGTTATTGGATATTATATATCAGCAAGGGGGTGGAGGGAGAATATCAAGCAAGATGGCCACCGTTCACCGAGAGGGTAGTTAAAGACACTAACCAGCAGAGTGCATCAGACTAAATTCAATTTCATCAAACACACTATTAATTGATAAACTTTGCTAAATAAAAAAGATTTTTTTCCATTTAATCCAAAATTACATATTGCATTTATTTTTTAGAATAAGAACATCGTCTAAAATAAACATTAATTTTAATAATAATGAGCATGCACAGTAGTTTCTACATTCATTATCGTTAATGTTTTGCGAAAGATTTAATATTTTTAGGTAGGTTTAATTAACACTATTTAATCATATTAACCAAAATATCTGATCAATTTTTTTTCATGCTCACAATTTTATAAATAGTTTTATAGTAATTTTTACAAGCCATCCCATTATATATTCTATATCATCAATTTTTATATCAAATTTACCATTAATAAAGCCATATAGTGAATGTTACCCGTGTAGTGTTCCAATACTAAAAAAAAATTGCACTCATTAAAAATTATATGATTTTCGTAAATATCCAGTTCTATGACCTTTACATCATAAAAAATGTGTGGTTTCTTTGAAACTGATTCTGTAATTATTATTTTTTATTTAAACCATCACACAATATATGTATATAATAGGAATGTTGTTTTAAAAGTCGGCAACCTAAATTATCTACTTTAATTATTGAGATGGAATTAAGTAATACAATATCTAGTCTTTGTTAGATAATCTCAATCGTGCCAATACATTTTGGACAAATTATTTCCAAAGGATTTATTATACGTATATTAGGAATGTAAGTGACGATAGTTATTCTTAAAATATGTAGTAATAATCAGCATTATGGGGGTGTGGGCAGACATTGAAGGGAGGTTATGCTTATTGAATAAGAAAGTCACGCATGGTGAATTCTGAAACGATCTTACTCAGCGACTGAACGTTCACATTACTTCTATTACCATTAGAATCCAACTAGAATATATTAAAATACTACATTCATAATAAAATGAGCTGCACTTGTTGACATTTAATCTGTTAAAAATAATATTTAAATTTGAGATTGGATTATTTACGACAAAACATTTTTAAATCAGTCACGACTTAACTAAATTATACTAACGGAGATATTTTTATTATATTGTTTTGACTTAAATAAATTTGATTTTTCTAAAAATGGATAATGTAAATTAAAGATAATAATTCTTATCCATTTAAGGGTGAGTTAAAGACAATTTTCCCCAAATATGTTCCCGCTCTCTTTACGCATTAAATTTTTTTAATCATTTATTTTATAGCTATAACTGGTATAAGTAGTTTTTTGAACAAAATATGAAAACATGATCTCAAAAAGATTAATAGATCTATAAATAAAGAGAAATAGATCTATATCTAGAAATATCTGTTGTACGATACCACCTATATATTAGCAGGCCATACAACTGGAGGTTTAAATATCAAGATGGCGGACCAAGCAGATGAGTTTGACAGAGGCAATATTAGTTGACTCACTCAGGATTTGTCTGAATTGTCTGGTTACTATGGTTTTTAGGATTTTATTTTTTGGTAATTTTATAACTCTGCTTTAATTTCACATTATTTGTTGTTATTGGGGCTTGTAAAAAATTGAATACCATTATTTTATATTAAATTATATGTTGTGAGAATTTATATTTTGAGAAGATTTATAAAAAAAATGTTTTTTTTAGACACAACAACGTGTTGGTTAATTGTCTGTCGGTGATCTTGACTATTACTAGTTACACAAGTCACCGATAGAGTGACTCGTCTACTAGGGTCGCCATATTGATATTTATACCTGCCTGATAATATATCTGTTGTATCGCTCCTACTCGAATTAAGACAAAAAGGATTTATCGATAGTTAATTGTTATAAGGTGATATTAATAAAATCCCGGTCCTGCTAGAAAATGGATTTATTTTTTATTCAATGATTTGATCGATATTGTTATACATTTCCTATAGGAAATAAGGGTGTCTAGTAGAAGATATGATATGAACTGAGCTGGCAGAAACAATATTACCACATAGATCAGATGATCCGACGCCATTGAAGCCGATTTATTTCCAGCAAACGTTTGCATGTTTCGCAAAATAAAATTTATACCACAATTCTTATAAATCACGTACAAGTCACAGAGCTGAAACACACTTCAATATTATTTTGTTTGACGTTGCTTGTATTAATTCCTCTGGATTAGGTGTTCAATTTTCTCCATAACAACAGACTGGATATCGATCGTAGTGAACTGTTTGAAAGATTGTTGATGACTGGAGTATGTACATATATAGTGGTATTATTGAAATGAGATCGGTATGTAAAAAAGGGGTTAAGAAGGGTTACCTTTTTGCTATTGTGTTACTGGATGAACACTACGTTTTTGCCGACGACTACCCACTGTCATTCTTTATCATTCAAATTGACTTCCACTATAGTACGACCAAACAAACTTGTCCCATGTACATGTATGCATATCATATTGTGGAAAAAAATATTTTAAAATACGTTATACTTAACAAATATTAATATTTTGTTAAAATTTAAAAAGAAAAAATGCATATGTATAAATTACATAATGTATTTCTACAAAAATTATAAATTTTACTGACAACCAAAAATAATACAATGGCGGGAATGTGAACCAGGGCCAATTACTTGCCAACCACTTTTGTGAGAAAATGAACTATCACGAAAAATCAACCTCTGGAATTTCATGATTTTAATAAATAATAAAATTATTAGCGTATTGGCTCAGTGAATAAGGCGTATGGCTACAAATACTTTAGACATGGCTTCAAATCCCGGCAAAGGCTAAAAAATATCTGATCGATTATTACGACTAATCATATTAATAAAATCCCAATCAATCGTCTTGAACCAGATTTATTCTGATTTCCTGGATTGTAAGGTACGTAAGTACTAAAGCAAATTTTAAGTGTGTAACTAGAAATCTTTAAGATCACTGACAGACATTGAATTAACACGTTGTTGTACTTCAAACTATTTTTTTGTAATAAACGTTCTTAAAAAAACCCTCGTATATAAATATTTTTTTTTTGACCCAATGAAAACTATTTTATTCAATAACGATACAAATAAAATAGTTAACGAGATATCCCGCAGTTTCAAGTACCTTTTCGATCCCTTATAAATTTGCATTTTAACAATAGTTATTGATCAATAATCCAATACGCGATTGGATATTTAAAATATCAAAAAATACGATATCGCTATTCTTTTGATTTAACTAGTTTTTTATTCTAAAATAGATTTTAGAGTGTTTTATATAAACATTAAAAATCAGTTGTGGAAGCCAATACAACCCTTGGGGTGCAGGGTTGAAGGTCCCACCCATATTTGACACTTTTTATTCTTTATTGCCATTATTCAATACTCGGGATCGAAAACCATTTAGCAGGTTAAATTTAAAAATATTATTTCAATTATATTAAAATAAAAATTTAGCATATGTGGTCTATAAATACGATGTTTAAATAATTTTAATATTAATTAACAATACATATATTATTATTTTTTTAATCCATTTATAATATAATGATGTGGTGTTAAATAAATTTATTATCTCACATATCAAATGAAAATATTAAAAAAAAATGCATGCAATCGTTTACAACCCCTTCAATTGATCCCTGTTTAATATGGTTAGTGATCTTTGGGTGTTCTGTTTTTTATTGAACTTCCCGTTTATTTATGCGAATCTATAGACGAATGTCAATGGCGCATAACAAAGGATATTCATCTTTACTTGAATGAATTATAACACTTTCAATATCCCTTCTATTCATACAAACTGCATGCGGCATGTTAATGCATTCAATCTGAATATTAAAATAATATATTAAAAGCGCACAACGGACATTAAAACGTACACAAGATATATTTTATAATATTAAGTATAAATTGAATATATTACAAGGTGTATCGATTTGGTAACAGTGATCGATTTTGAGAAGTTGCAGCTGTCAATAAAACCCTTTAAAGCTTATTCAAATAAGCTTTTTTGTATTGCAACTCACAAATCGACAGCCTTTCATCTCAAATGTATAATTTGCATGCTGTTGGATTGCTATTATTATAAATATATGAGTCCACTCGTATATAAAATTTGTAAATAGAGGAGAATACATTGTACGTGACATTTTGGGGATGACGATTTTTTGGATATATATTGAACCACTGATTTTTTAATATTTTATTAATTGTTATAAAAATAGAGCTAGGATTTAATGGGGATAATTTTTCAGTAGTAGTAAATTGAATAAAGCAGCTAAAGTATATTTTTTATATTCCCCAAAAGCGCATATTTTTTGAGTTATCATCGATTTTGACCAATAAGAAGCATTCGCGTTATATCAAATCATGCGCTTGTAACATAAAAAAATACAGAATCTATCCATAAACATTCTTTAACAATTATTTAAACTATTAAGTGAATCAAAAATAGACTACCCAATGCTTTAGGAGGGTTCAAAAAAATAAGTGACGATATGTTGTATATAATTTATGAATAAATTAGTTAATAATTAAACAATCAAATATTTAAAATATAAGGAATAAACGACTAGATATGATTAACAGTAAAAATAATTAGACCAAAGTATAAAATACATACAATGATTTAAAGCCACAATTATATTTCTATTAAAAAAATAAAATTTTACTACAACCAGTCTCTAAAAAATATAAAATAGCTCAACCTATAAATGAATTGTCAAATCAGTCGAATACAAATTTTTAATATAAGAAGGACTTCAACCATAAAAGCTTTTTAGAAAAATTATCATTATCACAGTAATTCTTCTACATATTGCAATTGTATTTTTGCATATTGGAAATTAAACGAAACGCATATAAAAACATCACCCCTAGAATGTGAAGTATAAAAAATCGTCCACCCCTAAGGCGCGCGCTAAACAACCCTCAGAAGAATATCTATCTGTACCCTTTTCTTAGCATATCACACATTCAAAAGATATTAAATAATGAAATATTCAACACCCGGTCGATTAACGTTAAGAATAAACCACCAATTCTGCTAAGTGGATTATTAGTGATTGAAATCGAACACGTCACCCGTTCGAACCGAAATTTGCATCTGTCGTCGACTATTTTTTTGCATTCTTTCTTTGTTGTTATTATACCTTGTGCTATTTTCATATAACTGTCGACGTGTTGAATAAATTGCTGATCGGATGTAACGTTCGCTTTTAACCTATTTAAATCACCGATAAAGGGATTCATGACTAATGGAAGAGTGTATTTATTTCAGGCTGAAGTTTCGTTGGTCCCTGAGCTGAGTAGAACTTTTGATTGTTATCAGCGCAACGGCTCTGGTGATGGAAGACAACTTGCAAGGAGTGGCTTCGACAACTTCTTCACCCAACGAGACCATCCTCATCCTCGGTATAGTAATTACTTAGTATTATTTAACCCATAAGAGACACAATATTGACAACGAGCTTATATAATAAATATTAATCTAATAATGTCTGGATGGAGTAAATCAAATACCAAGTACATTTCATCGTCATCGCTATCTTTGGAGACCAACGAGAAATAGTCTTCCTTTTGTGTATTTAGAACAATGGAGAGAAGCGCGGAATATACGCATAAACATACCCTTATTAGGACTAACGCCTACCTGACAAATATCTATCCTTTAAACACCCCCTCGTGATTAGAAACCACCTCCAAAATACAACCATTCCCAAACTATAACAGCTTTCAAATAATTTAATTAAATCAAGTCTTCAAACAAAAATATGTTTACCCACTTGCTTGCCGTTAACGAATCTAACCCTTTGTCCTTTCAGAGCTTCAGAAGTATCAAGGTTTGATTAAATTGAATTGGAGAGAATTTCGTTTGAAGTGTGCGAAGGATATGTTGGTATAAATCAAGTACAATACAATGATTGCCACGTATATTTGGACAATGTAACAGAGGCCTTATTTGTAAGCACTTGAGAAGTCTCATGTCCTAATCAGGAGGTGACCCCACTTGCTCCCACACCATCATACTACTTGAACCCCTTTAACCGCCCCCCAACCCACTATCGCCACCTTCGAACGGCTCCACAAAACGCCGCCCCTACGCTTCACCCTCACGTCCTTACGTCCTTGGTCTCAACTGCAAAATTGAAACAGTACGACGTTCGTGTTTAGTTACCATTACATAACGTCTATGTAGAATCTACACATGTATGGTTTTATGTATATTCTGTGTGGTTTGGAATACACGGTACGGGTAAGGCTTTCCTCGGGTGACCACAACACTCTCAACAATTACACAATTAATGTGTGGAGTGAATAATATAATGACATGTATTTATTAGTTTATTAAATAATTATTTTATATGGCGCATGTTGTAGTAATGGGGTGTGGAGATGGTCCCACATGGTCCCAAGGAAATAATTATTGCCAGTTTACGCTGAAGACACCTTTGATGTGGCTTTGGGCTACGGGGGCGGCAGAGGGTGGTCGGATGCCATAGTAGCATAGTAGTACTTGCCATACCACCCGACCACCCATCTAAACCACAACCTCCAACCCCTTACTGAGTACATGGTCTCGTGTGTTGGCCTTTCCTATGTGTTCACCCCCAACTTTATGTACTACCTCCAAATTGTCCGCCTTGACAGAGCATAGCATCCCGCTTTCAGAATCCTGAAACCGCTCCTCCCCGAATTGACACAATCACTTACAGACCCTAATGTACGCTCCTATTCCCATCACTACAATTTCAAAATAACTCCAGTAAAACAAATTGTGGAGGAGCAACATGAAAGTTTTTCATTATCCCATAACTATAAAATCTGCCTAGATTTAAAAAAAATCTATTTGGGAGTAGCGTTCTGTCAAGTAGAGTTATCACGCTTGCAGATTAGGCTTTCGATTTGTCCTAAATCCAAAGGACACGAGTCTTTTTGTAAAGCATTAGTCAGCTTATTTGATATTTACAAATGTTATTGTTTCTGAGAAATGTTCTTGTTTATGAATAAAACAAATTTCTTGATTACATACTTCTCGGCATAGCTTGAAGCCATAGTAGATTATCAGACATAGTTTCCTCCCGTCTAGTTAGTTCATGGTTGTCAATAACATATTTGAAATAGTAAAGGTGTGGTTGCAATGTAGTTTAGCATAGTGGGAAGCAATAGCAATAATAAAGTTAGTGCCTTATTAATGCTGAAGCAGTATAATTAACGTAGGTGAGTTTGTGAGGCGACTTGTTCCGCGTGCGCGTACAACAACCAACCCTGCAGCAAACTGCCTGCCTTTCCAACCATCAACAGGAATTATAAACTAACATTAAACAAGCCTTAAATAATAAAAATAAATCAACTGATTAACTAGACAAATATTTCATCTGTAAACTTTATACGATTTATCATTACCCACATGGAATACCAACTACTCGTACATATATACACCGATACACTTTAATGCATTTAGAAATGTATGTGCAAATCTATATTATTGTTTTTAATTATAACGTGTGAATGTGTTGGGCTCACCTGTAGCTAACAGGAGACTAAAGGGTGAGTTATCAGGTTGTAGTGTAAGGCTTTCCTTAGCAACCCCTTAACAATAAGACTGAGTTCAAGTAAGTTTCGTACGGCGGACTCAGCTTTCTATTAAACAATTTAATATTATACACCTAACTTTATAATTACATTGTCCTATCAATTAATCAAAAACAATCAATCGATTTTTGAATTAAGTCGACATGTATTGTATTGAATTATTTATTTGACTTATTGAATAGGTTGTCATATAATAGGTTAGCGTGTTTTTTCTGGAATGTCAGATAGATTTCTTAATAATCATATTATTTTAAAACTATGATTAATGACTATTTTAATTCCCAAATGATTGATGAGATAATATGTTCAATTGTAGGTACATAAAATAAATTATTGTAACATAATGGCAATTTCAAGGATTTAAAGAATAGTTCGTAAGCCCTGTTATCTATGGAATAATTAAGTAATTAAATACAATTGAATTGATTCATTATGGCAAAAATATCTATATTTTTTATATAACACTCTGTATAACAAGCGGTGAAATTCAGTTACGTCAGTATACTTAAAAAAAAAGACTTTTTTATAACAGTCTGAATCAAAGCATTTCATGACAAAAAACGCCATCTTTTCAAGTGGTCACCCGTCCATTTTTATTGGTTTCGTTATAATTGGAATTAAATAAAGATTTGAAACAAATTTGTAATATTTTTCAATTAAATTCATCATGTTTTAGTGGAAATTATTGTATTATTTTGGCGTGTCTAGTTTATGGGGAAATCTTGACGTTGAACACTCGTGGCCAAGTATTATTATACATACAAGTATTCCATGTTGGATAAAGTGCATTAGACTGCTTGGAAGCCTTTTCAGCAATACAAACTGACTTTATACTATATTACAGGAACCTGTTCCATCAACTACATTATATTTAGAATGATAAATAAATCAGCACTTTATCCCAGCATGAATAAGTATCGGACAATATTTGAATGAATTAATATTGACCAGGCTCGGATTCAGGATCAGAACAACTCCATTAACTTCCACCATATTTTATTTTTAGATATCTGAATATATATGTATGTATGTATATATTCGACGACCACCGTGTAGTCATCCTCGGAGACTTAAGGCCGGTTTCTTCAACGCGTGTTAAATTATACGAATCTCGTGTCATATACAAATATTCCGTTTCTTGAAACGATACTTAAGCTATAGCTAAGCGGTTACGATGTTTGTATCACAAGCCTTCAATAGAACTTGCATACAGGCGACTCGAACCGAAGCGACGAGTTTGTCACGAAACTGGAATGGAGGGGGAAAATATAGCACGAGCTTGAGATTTAGCTATAGCACGCTGATATCGCCGAGCTAGGATTTGACAGTTGAAGAAACGCATTTCGCGCGTAAATCGCCGAGTGACACGAGCTCGAGATTTAATACGCGTTGAAGAACTCGACCCTTAATGTGGAAGGAACACCAAATATTTTTTTTTAATTATAGAATTCCACTTAGACGTCAATAATATCAA